>RCUC01136266.1:0-34417 GCA_003697995.1 Taxidea taxus jeffersonii
GGTTAGCATCCAAAACATATACAGAACTTACACAACTCAACACCAAAACCCCACAAATAATCCAATTTAAAAATAGGCAGAAGACATGAACAGACATTTTTCCAAAGAAGACATCCAGATGGCCAAAAGACACATAAAGAGATGCTCAATATCACTCACATCAAGGAAATGTATATCAAAATTTGGCCAATGAGATATGGCCAAATCAAAAACACAAGAAACAACAAGTGCTGGCAAGGATGTGGAGAAAAAGGAACCCTTGTGGTGGAAATGCAAACTGGTACAGCCACTGTGGGAGACAGTACAGAAGTTTCTCAAAAAATAAAAAATAGAACTATCCTATGATCCAGTATTCACACTACTGGATGTTCATCCAAAGAATACAAAAACAATGTGAAAGGATGTGTGCACCCCAACGTTCACTGCATTATTTACAATAGCCAAATTTTGGAAGCAACCCAAATATCCATCAATAGATGAACAGATAAAGAAGATGTGGTATACATTTATAATGGAATATTATTCAGCCATAAAAAAGAATAAAACCTTGCCATCTGCAACAACATAATGGATCTAGAGAGTATAATGCTAAGTGAAATAAGTCAAAGAAAAATACCATATGATTTCACCCATATGTGGAATTTAAGAAACAAACAAAGGAAAAAATAAGAGACAAACCAAAAAACAGACTCTTAACTACAGTGAACAAACAGATGGTTACCAGAGGGGAAGGGCTGGAATATGGGTAAAAGAAGTGAAGGGAATTAGAGTACACTTATCTTCATGAGCACTGAGTTCTACAAGGAATTGTACTGTACACCTGAAATTAATATACCACTGTATATTAACCATACTGGAATTAAAATAATTTTTTAAAATAAATAAACAAGCAAGACCTATCCACATACTGCCTACAGAAGGCCACTTCGGATCTAAAGACATGCACATTCAAAGTGAAAGGATGGAAAAATATATTCCACACAAACAGGAAAGAAAAGAAATGTGGCATAGCAATACTTATTTTAAACAAAATAGATTTTATTTTTTTTAAGATTTTTATTTATTTATTTGATAGATTACAAGTACACAGAGAGGCAGGCAGAGAGAGAGGGGGAAGCAGGCTCCCTGCTAAGCTGAGCGCCTGATGTGGGGCTCGATCCTAGAACCCTGGGATCATGACCTGAGCCAAAGGCAGAGGCTTAACCCACTGAGCCACCCAGGCACCCACATTTAAATTTTAAAACAAAGACTGTAAAAACAGACAAGGGCATTACATAATGATAGGTCAACCCAACAAGAAGATATAACAATTGTAAATACTTATTCACCCAACATAGGTGCTTCTAAATGTATAAAGCAAATATTAACAAACACAAATGAATAAATTAACAGCAACACAGTAATACTGAGGAACTTTTAACACCCCACTTACATCCCTGGATAGATCACCCAACAAGAAAACTAATAAGAAAACACTGGCTTTAGAAGATACATTAGACCAGGTGGACTGAATAGATATATACAAAACATCCAATCCCAAAATAGCAGATACTAAATCTTTTCAAGTACACATGGAAATTCTCTGGGAAAGACCACATATTAGGCCACAAAGTAAGTCTAAATGAATTTAAGACTGAAATTGTATCAAGCAACTTTTCCAAACACAATGTAATGAAACCAGAAATCACTTACTGGAAGAAAGGGGAAAAAAAAAGTCCACAAACATGTTAAGACAAAGAACATGCTACTAAATAACCAACAGATCAATGAAAAAAAAAAAAACAGAGAAAATTTAAAAATACTTTTAGACAAATGAAAACACAACATTCTAAAAAATACAGGATGTAGCAAAAGCAGTTCTAAGAGGAAAGTTCATAGCCTACCTAAAGAAAAAAGAAAAACAAAAAAATAAACAATCCAACCTTACACCTCAGGAGAATAGAAAAAAAAGAAGCACAAAACTTAGTAAAAGGAAGGAAATAATAAATATCAGAGCAGAAATAAATGGAGACAAAAAATGGTAAAGTTCAATGAAAAGGGTTCTTTGAAAGAAACAATATTAATAAACCTTTAACCAGACTCATTAAGAAAAAGACAGGGTCCAATAAGTAGAATCAGAAATGAAAGGAGAAGTTACAACTGATACCATAGAAATACATGGGTCATAAGAGACTACTACAAATGGGGGCGCCTGGGTGGCTCAGTGGGTTAATCCTCTGCCTTCGGCTCAGGTCATGATCTCAGGGTCCTGAGATCGAGCCCCACATCAGGCTCTCTGCTCAGCAGGGAGTTGCTTCCTCCTCTCTCTGCCTGCCTCTCTGCCTACTTGTGATATCTGTCTGTCAAATAAATAAATAAATAATCTTTAAGAGACTACTACAAATGATTATATGCCAACAAACTGGACAACCTAGAAGAAATATATAAATTCTTAGAAACATACAATTTTTCAAGATTCAATCAGCAAGAAACTAAAAATCTGAAGAAACGAATCACTTGTGATGAAACTGAATCAGTAATCAAAAAACTAATAAACTGAGAGGCAACATGGGGGCTTTGGGAGGTAGGAAAGGAATAAATGAAACAAGATGGGATCGGGAGGGAGACAAACCATAAGAGACTCTTAATCTTACAAAACAAACTGAGGGTTGGGAGGGGGTGGGTTATGAACACTGGGGAGAGTATGTGCTATGGTGAGAGCTGTGAAGTGTAAACCTGGCAATGCACAGACCTGTACCTCTGGGGCTAATAATACATTATATGTTAATTTTTAAAAATTCCTAATAAAAATCCAGGACTAGAAAGCTTCACAGGTGAATTCTATGAAACATTTCAAGAACCGTTAATACCTATTCTTCTCAAACTCCTCCAAAAAACTGTAGACGAAAGAATGCTTCTACTCCAAACTCATTCTACAAGGCCAACATTACCCTGATACCAAAACCATACAAAGACACTACCAAAAAATTATAGGCCAATATCCCTGATGACCACAGCTGTAAAAATCCTCAACAAAATATTAATAAACTGAATTCAGCAATACATTAAAAAGATCATACATGTGTTCAGGTGGGATTTATTCTGGGGATGCAAGGTTCTTTGAATATCCACAAATCATTTAACATGCTGTACCACATTAACAAAACAGGATGAAAATCATATGAACATCTCGATAGATGCAGAAAAAGCACTTGCTTAAATTCAATATCCACTTTTTTTTAAAGATTTTATTTATGTGCTCGCTTCGGCAGCACATATACTAAAAAAAAAAGATTTTATTTATTTATTTGACAGACAGAGATCACAAGTAGGCAGAGAGGCAGGCAGAGAGAGAGGAGGAGGCAGGCTCCCTGCCGAGCAGAGAGCCCGACGTGGGGCTCAATCCCAGGACCCTGAGACCATAACCTGAGCTGAAGGCAGAGGCTTAACCCACTGAGCCACCCAGGCGCCCCTCAATGTCCACTTTTGATAAAAACTCTCAATAAAGTGAGTACAGAGGAAACATACCTCAACATAATAGAGGCCACATATATGACAAACCCACAGCTAACAACCTACTCAATGGTGAAAAGCTGAAAGCTTTCTCCTCTCAGATCAGGAACAAACCTGCCTACTTGCACCATTTGTATTCAACACAGTACTGAAGTCCTAGTCACAGCCATTATGCAAGAAAAAGAAATAAAAGGCATCCAAATTAGACGGGAAGAAGTAAAACTGTTGCTATTTGCAGATGACATACTATGTATAAAAAACCCTAAAGTCTCCACCAAAAAACTATTAGAATAAATGAATTCAGTAAAGTTGCAGGATATAAAACCAATATACAGAAATGAGTGCATTTCTATACGCTAATAGTGAACTCTCAGGAACAGATATTAACAATCCCATTTACCATTACATCAAGAAGAATAAAGTACCTAGAGATAAATTTAATCAAGGCAGTGAAAGACCTAGAATCTCAAAACTATAAGACACCGATGAAAAATTGAAGAGTGGGGTGCCTGGGTGGCTCAGTGGGTTAAGCCTCTGCCTTCAGCTCAGGTCATGATCTCAGGGTCCTGGGATCGAGCCCTGCATTGGGCTCTCTGCTCGGTGGGGAGTCTGCTTGTGATCTCTGTCTGTAAATAAATAAATAAAATCTTTATATGTATATTTATATATACATATCTAAATACATATGTATATATTATGTATATATTTAGATATATATATATAAAAGAAAGAAACTGAAGAGGACACAAATAAATAGAAAGATATACCATGTTCACCGACTGGAAGAATTAATAATGTCAAAATGTCTAACTACCCAAAGCAATCAAAAGATCTGATGCAGGGCACCTGGGTGGCTCAGTGGATTAAAGCCTCTGCCTTCGGCTCAGGTCATGATCCCAGGGTCCTAGGATCAAGCCCCGAATCGGGCTCTTTGCTCAGCAAGGAGCCTGCTTCCCCCTCTCTCTGCCTGCCTCTCCTCTCTGCCTACTCGTGATCTCTCTCTCTCTGTCAAATAAATAAATAAAATCTTAAAAAAAGAAAGATCTGATGCAATCCCCATCAAAATATCAATGGCATTTTTCACAGAACTAGAAAATATAATCCTAAAATCTGTATGGAACTACAAACCAACAGAAACAAAGAACAAATAGCCAAAGCAATCCTGACAAGAACAACAAAGCTGGAGGGATCATGCTCCCAGATTTCGAAGTACACTACAAGGTAGAGTAATAAAAAACAAACAGATGAACAGAACACAACAGAGAGCGCAGAAATAAGCCCATGGTTACATGGTCAATTAATTTACGATGAAGAAGGCAACAATGGGGAAAAGACAGTCTCTTTAATAACTGATGCTGAAAACGTGGACAGCTACATGCAAAAGAGAAACTGGGCCACTTTCTTGTAACAAATACAAACTTAAAATGGATTAAAAACTTATAAAATATAGGACCTGAAACCATAAAACTCTTACAACATAGGCAGTAAGCTCTTGGATATCAGTGTCAACAGCATATTTTGGCTCTGTCTCCTCAGGCAAGGACAAAACAGTAACAAATGGGATTATTCTGGGGATGTAAGGTTCTTTCAACAACAAAATAAAAAACCTTTGCACAGTGAAGGAAACCATCAACAAAACAAAAGGGAAACCTACTGAATGGGAGAAGTTATTTGCAAATTATACCCCAATAGGGGTACATCCAAAATACATAAAAAACTCATACAACTCAGTATCAAGCAAACAGTGTGATTAAAAAGTGAGAACACCTGAATAGGCCTTTTTTCCAAAGAAGACACACAGATAAGCACCACATACAAGAAAAGATGCTCAACATCACTAATCACCGGGGAAATGCAAACCAAACCCACAAGGAGAGATCACCTCACACCTGTCAGAATGGCTAAAATCAAAAAGACAAGAAATTACAAGTGTTGACAAGGATGTGGAGAAAAGGGAACCCTGGTGCACTGATGGTGGGAACGTAAACTGGTGCAGCCACTGTGGGAAACAGTATGGAAGGTCCTCAAAAAATTAAAAATAGAACTGTCATATGGTCCAGCAATTCCACTTCTTGATATTGACCCAAGAAAATGAAAAACACTAATTCGGAAAGACATATATAATCCTATGTTCATAGCAGCATTTATAATAGCTAAGATATGGAAGCAACCTAATGTCCATCATAGTTGAATTGGTAAAGATGTGGTTTATATGTATAATGGAATATGACTCACACATAAGAAATAATGAAATCTTGACATTTGTAAAAAGCATGGATGGATCTAGACGGTGTTAGGCTAAGTGAAGTAAGTAACAAAACAGAAAGGAGACTGGTGTTGCCAGAAGGAACAGGGGTAGGAGGGATGGAGGACACAGGTGAAGGAAATGAAGAGACAGAATCTTTCAGTTATAAAGTAAGTAAGAAAAGGGATATAATGGGGAATATAGTCACAAATATTGTAACAATCTTGTAGGGTGACATCAGCAACTAGACCCCCAAGACATGACCTTTACCACCCACCTCCTTCTACCCACCAACCTTGGTATCCTGCATTTTTCCTTAAACTCTTCTTTATAGCTTATGTCTTAATTCAGGCACAAGACTCTGTGGGCATAACATCCCATGACGCAAACAGAAACTACCCCTCAATCAATAATGACCAAAGGGGCGCCTGGGTGGCTCAGTTGGTTAAGCGACTGCCTTGGACTCAAGTCATGATCCTGGAGTCCCGGGATTGAGTCCTACATCAGGCTCCCTGCACTGCAGGGAGTCTGCTTCTCCTGCTGACCTCTCTCTCATTCTCTCTCTCTCTCCCCCTTTCTCAAATAAATAAATAAAAATAAAAATAAGTAAATAATGACCAGAGAAAGAGCTCTGGTGGCTCTAAACCCCTGACTCAGGCTTGTACAGATGGACCAAGGAGTGACCTCCGGAATAACCAACAATTTCCTTGACCTCATTATCATACTAATGTAATACCCAGGAGAAGCACAAACTTCACTTACATAACAACCCTGGGGGAGTCCCAGCTTTGAACTTTATTCCCCAGGATCTCCTTATTTGATGCAAATAAAGCTTCCTTTGTGGGACAACTCACCCGGGTGTAGTTTCTATCTCTGACTCATCAAGGAGCAAACTGCAGTTGGTTCAGTTACAGTAACAGACATTTACTACATATATGGATAGTCAATAATACTGTAACAACTATGTGGTGATAGATGTTCATTAGATTTATTGTGATCATTTCATAAATAACGTATATAAACTTTATACAGACTCAATGCTACACCTGAAACTAATACAATATATGTCAATCTTCTTCAATTAAAAAAGAAGACACAAGTTTATTGGATCATGCAGACAAGTTAATAACAGCAGGAGGAAAGATGATGTTAACTGTGATAAGCAAAATTAGCACTAATTTCCCTTATTTTTGCCACCCAATCCTAAAGTTGCTCAAACAAAAATAAAACCAAATAATAAATTTAGAATAAATGCATAGAAAATCTCTAATTTGGAATTTTATTGCTAAAAATAAAATAATAGCAAAGAGTCCTGTACAACTACCAAAGATACTCATTTAACTCTTCTCACCTCTAAAGTGAGAATAAGAATAGCATTCACCTTACAAGTTTGTTCCGATTAAATGAATTAATAAAACAGTGGAATAGTAAGTGCTTTATAAATGCTTGCTCTTATTTTAATAGGAGCCATTGCTTTTCCTCCTCCTCCTCTTTTTTAAACAAGTCAAAAAGAAAAAAAATCCAGGGGCTCCTGGGTGGACTCAGTCAGTTAAGCTCTGACTCTGGCTGGGGTCTTGATCTGGGCTCCCGGCTCAGCGGAGAGTCTTGCTTGTCCCTCTCCCTCTGTCCCTTCCCCGGGCTCATGCTCCCGCTCTCTCTCTCAAGTACATAAATAAATAAAGTCTGAAAAAAAGAAAAAAATCCAGTCCCTTCGATAACAATGATATCGTTTCCCTTGTGGCTTAAAACAACTACTGCCTGCGGGGAGGGGCGGGGGCGGCTGTGCATCAGCCGCAGCTTTAAAGGTAAAAGTACTCGTCTGATAGAAGTCCACGCTAACCGGCTCCAGGGAAGCCTTGAAGTCCTCAGGCAGAACTGAAAGAGAAACGAAAGTGACGCTTCCTACATTTACTTCCGCCAATCCTCATTACACCGCACCGCAAGTACGCAGTAACCGCACCTACGAGTTTCTATGAACAAAATACTGCCTCCCCCTTGGTTTACCACCTAAATGTAACTGCCGCCTGCCAGCGACTTAGACATTAGTCAAAACCTCAAAACCCTTCCGCTCCGTCAAATTCAGGAAGGGTGAATCCGAGCAAACCGAAAGGACAGACGTGCCACGGCCACACTGAGAATTTACATCACGACCAGAGAGTAAACCCGGTTTAAACCACAGGCTTGCGTGAAACCAGCCATTCCCCAAAGGGACGGGTCCCGCTGTTTATTCGCTTCACAAAAAGCCATCATCACGTTTCGCCGACACTCAAAGCTACTACGCTTCCCAACTTTTTAACACTGCAGTCAAATGACTCGGCATCTTGAACGAACGTGTCTGCGGAGAGGCCGGGAGAGCAGAGGAGGTCGGTCCCCAAGTGTCCAGACCCCGTCCTCCCCCGGAGGCAGGCGACGCTCGGCTGGGGCTGGAAGCCAGCAGGTGCGCGGGGGAGAGGAGGGTCTGCGGCGGGGCAGCCCGCAGCCGCCGCCGGGAGGGCCGGGCGGGAACGGCCATAGGTCCCGCGGCGAGTCCCTCCCGGGAGCCTCCCGCCACCCCGCCCCACGCGGCCGCGGAGAGGACCCGTGGAACGGGTGCCCGCAGCACGTCCCAGCCACCAAACTCCGACTCGGAGACCGCGACGTCCGCGGCCCGTCCTCGGCCGCCGCGCCCCCCCGCGAACCGCCGTCGGCCGACTCACCCCGGGACTGACGTCGCAGGCGTCCGGCGCGCACCGGGCTATTCCTCCGCCGCAGCGCGTCCCCGGGACCCCGGGAGGCCTGAGCGACTACGGCAAGCCAGAGGAGTCAGTCCGCCTCCGTTTCGCGGTTCGCAGACCCCGGGGGCGTCGCCGGCGGCCCCGCCTCCGTGTACAGGGCGCGCTCAGGGCGCTGCGCGCGTGTGGCCGCGGGTCGCTCCCAGGCGGACCTTCGGCCCTCGGCTTGCTGCGGGACTGACGGGGAGGTAGGACAGACAGCAGGATGTGTTTTAAGGATTCCTGAGCGCGCCCGCCTGCCTCTGCCCGGCTCGCCTGCTCCGCGGCCGGGGTGGGAAGGCGAGGAAATGGGCTGGAAAGGACAAAACTGGAGCGCCCTGGGCCCCGCGTGTTCCGCCCGCGGACGTGTCCCGGCCTCTGCCTCGGGTCAGAGTGCAGATGGTGCTGTGAAAGGTAACCCGACCTGGAGGCGCCCCTTTTTGCCCGTACACAACCTGGGTACCGGTGAAATGGACGGGGAGCGGGTTCGGTACCGCTGTACGGCGCCCAGCCCCGCGCGCCGCGTCTGGCTACTTTAACTTGGACTTGCCGCAGCTTGTGGACGACTCGCCAAGTACTTGACGAGTTGGTTTTCTAAGTTACACGCCTCCCCTAGGGAACAGTGCCAGCAGGATGGGGCACAGTTACGAGCAGACTTAGATGTCCAGTAAATAACCGATTTCTCAGTCAGGGACCCACACTGGCCGCTGGTTTGCTGTAAAAACAAATGCAAATCAAGTTATGTAAGCTACTTGAACAGCTGGCTGCTTGCCGTCTGTTTTCAATTAGGCACCGCAGAGATTTCATGTTCAAGCAATCGGGGTGGAGTCTGCTTGTCTCTCGCTCTCCCCTTGCCCCTCCTTCCCACTCTCCCACCCCACGTCACGCACTACCCCCCTTCCCCTCCCCTCCCACCCCCATTTCATGCACACTTGTGCGCGCGCTCTCAAATAAATTAAATCTTTAAAAAAAGAAGATACTACAGTGGTGCCTTGTAGACTCAATGAGTAAGCCACAACAAGAACTACATGTACATTGTGACTTGTTGCATACATATTTAAAATTATGAAAAAAAACTTTGCAAAACAATACTCTTGCTATGCAAAGCACTCTAATTTTTCATTTAAAAAATGCTGCCACTAAAATATTTGCAAGACCCATTAGTGCGTTATCAACTGAGGTTTGAAAAACATTTTCAGGGATATATTGGAGCTGGATCATACTGGCTTGCAAGACCCAATTTTGCACCTCATTTCCATGCTGGTATCTTGAAATTGGCCACGAGTGGAAGTATTTACATCACACCACCACCACCTAAGGCTTTCCCCCACTCACCCCACCCCTCAAAGCTGGATATTAAACATTTACCACCACACTACTGACTCTACTCCTATGAATGATACAGTACAGGGGAGAACGCTAATGAATGGAGGAGAAAGGGGATAATTAGAAGAGTGGTTCTTGGGATGATTTTGTCCCCAAAACACAGCAATAAACATTCAGAATTATTAGTTCAAAACAATAACATATATGTTTCAAATTATTTGCACACAGTTGCCTTAGAGTTCCAAAGCTGAAGGGATCGTCTCTAGTTGCATCAATGTCTTCATCACCTTACTGACTTCTTTCCTCACCCAAGAAGGCACATTTATATAGTAAGAGTGGCTGCCAATTTAGAATGTGTATGATATAAAAATAGTGTCTTAGAAGCAAAATGTGAACAAATGTATAGTGCCCCAATTTTTTTAAAAAAAGCAGTAAAAAATAATTTTAGTTTTATGAACTGAAACTGTATGCTCTTCTGGCTACTTAGTAGGATTAACACCCTAAAAAGAAACATCTGCCACAGTTTGAAACTACCTGTATTGTTCACAGGTAGGAAGCACTTCTGGTGATGATTTTGTTTGTTATTGTGTTGCTGTGTTTTTGTTGTTATAATTAAAAATTTTTTATCTCCAAGCATTGATTAGATGGTGGTGTCAGGGCTGGGAAAATAGGCCTCAAATCAATAATTTTGGAATACAGGTCGGGTGGGCTAAAACACTGTAAAGAACTTTAAATAAAAACTTCGATAGATCACATTGTGCATTTAGAAGTCAAAACTCTAGGGGCGCCTGGGTGGCTCAGTGGGTTAAGCCTCTGCCTTCTGCTCAGGTTATGGTCTCAAGGTCCTGGAATTGAGCCCCACATCTCTGCTCCACAGGGAGCCTGCTTCCCCCTCTCTCTCTGCCTGCCTCTCTGCCTACTTGTGATCTGTCAAATAAATAAATAAAATCTTTTTTTTTTTAAGATTTTATTTATTTATTTGTTAGAGAGAGAGAGAGAGCGCGCGCGCGAGCACAGGCAGACAGAGAGGCAGGTAGAGGCAGAGGGAGAAGCAGGCTCCCTGCCGAGCAAGGAGCCTGATGTGGGACTCGATCCCAGGACGCTGGGATCATGACCTGAGCCGAAGGCAGCCGCTTAACCAACTGAGCCACCCAGGCATCCCAATAAATAAAATCTTTAAAAAAAAAAAAAAAAAACAAAACTCTAAGGATGCCTGGGTGGCTCAGTTGGTTAAACCTCTGCCTTGGGCTCAGGTCATGATCCCAGGGTCCTGGGATCGAGCCCTGCATCGGGCTTCTTGCTCAGCAGGAAGCCTGCTTCTCCCTCTGCCTGCTCTGCCTGCTGCTCCCCCTGCTTGTGCACTCGCTCTGTCTCTCTCTCTCTCTCTCATAAATAAAATTTTTTTAAAAAGTCAAAACTCTAGAGCAAGAATAATGATATATTCTAGCAAGAATAATGATATATAAAAAAGCACTATTTTAAAAATCTGCCACAATAGTTACAGATTTATAAGCTCTGAGAACATATGCCTGCTTTTCATTTAGTCCTGGGAGAAAATTAGTCCTGAATTATGCTGATTTTAAATGATGCTGTCTTTAGGAGGGCGTTATTATTATTATTTTTTTTAAGTAATCTCTATACCCAATGTGGGGCTCGAACTCATAACCCCTGGATCAAGAGTTGTATGCTCTGGACCGAGCCAGCCAAGTACCTCAGGAGTACATTCTTCATGAAACCACAGCACTTATATTGCTTATACATAGGTCTACTTCCCAGGAAAATTTCATGGTTGGTGTCATCAGCCTCTTCTGAATATCCCCCCTTTCTGTTAATGGACTCATTTCTTCTTTGAATTCTCTTGCTTTGAACTAATCTCTCTCACATCCCTCTGCTAACACCACCCATAACCAATCAGCCTTTTTTGCCAACCTTCAGACCCTCCTGTGTTCAGATTCATCAGGCTTACCTCTTCTGTTCTATAGGATCATGTCCCTTATCCAGTCTTTTCAGGTGTGAGGAACAAGCTTCTAGAACTATAGTTTTGTCATAAAATAAAAGAACCTTGAAGGTGTGAAAGATCTGCAGAGGAGTGTAAATTAAATCAATTCATCCCAATGGCTCAAAGAATGAGATGCTGTCCTATTTTTAAACTACTTCTCTTGAAAGGCTTGGCAGACGATGGTATGTTAACTGGTTTGTTAATGAAAGAATAGGGTATTGTTATTCTACGAGAAACGTACCTGAAATTATGTAATTTTTTTTTAAAGATTTTTTATTTATTTATTTGTCAGAGAGAGCGAGCCCAGGCAGACAGAGTGGCAGGCAGAGGCAGAGGGAGAAGCAGGCTCCCTGCTGAGCAAGGAGCCTGATGTGGGACTCGATCCCAGTATGCTGGGATCACGACCCGAGCCAAAGGCAGCTGCCTAACCAACTGAGCCACCCAGGCGTCCCTGAAATTATGTAATTTTTTAAAAGATTTTACTTATTTATTTGACAGAGATCACAAGTAGGCAGAGAGATAGAGGGAAGCAGGCTCCCCGCTAAGCAGAGAGCCGGATGTGGGGCTCCATCCCAGGACCCTGAGATCATGACCTGAGCTGAAGGCAGAGGCTTAACCCTCTGAGCCACCCAGGCATCCTCCAATCTGAATATTTAACCAATCGTTTTTGTGCATGGCTAATCCTCTTCTAGCTAGTATTTACACAGCTCATTGTAAAATAAAGTAATAAGGGAAACCTCAAAGGAGGAATTTCTGAGACAGGTTAGAGCAAGCAAGAAATCCAGATGGCTTTTTCCGACTAGAAAAATGTGATTGAGTCCACATACTAAAACCCCTTTTTATTTTGGAAATGTAAAAACATACACATCGCTTGAGAGATGACAGGATGAATTTCCATGTGCTCATTGTCTAGTTCCAGCAACTATCAAATGGCCTCTCTTGTCTTGTCTGCACTCCCTCCCCACCACCGGCTCATTTGGAAGCAAATCTTCAGACTTCATTTAATCTCTAAAAACTTACAGGTTTCCTAAGATCCAGGTTCACATTTTTGGCCAGAAGACCTCCTAAGTGATATGTACTCCCAATTTACAAGTATCAGGAGGCACTTAATGTCTGGTTTTTCTTTTTATCCTATCAAGACTGGCCAGTGATTTCAGATGATGTTAGCCTGACTCATCCGTTATAAAGTTCTCATCAGTTTTTTATCAAATAGTTTTAACAGCTACATGTTGATGGTCATTGCCTAAATCCATTATTTCATTAGGAACTGAAACTGGTGATAGATCAATTCCATCATTCCTTCTACGTTTATGAGTTGGAATTCTTGTATAAGGAAGTACGGTTCAGTGATCCCAAGGTGAAGTTCATACCAGAAAGGCAAAGTAAGGGTTCAATTCTTTCCCTTTATGTAGAGAATTTCGTATTTCAGTCAACTCCATAGCCTCCACAAAAGGTAACCAATGAATCATCTTTTTTTAAAGGTCTTTATGAATTGATGAATATTAATATACTTGATGTGTTTCTAATTTTTTTCTGACACTTAAATTATCCCATAATTTATCCTACAATCATACAGGATATGCATAATTATCCCATTAGCCCCTCAGAGAGAACCCGTTTGAATTGACTTCTGGGTTCTTTTGACACAACCTGGTAATCTTAATTTCCTTGCTTTGGGGTATGACAAGATGTCCCAAGCTACCATTGTTATTTCCTGCTAAACCCAGACTTAGCAGTTTCTCCAAGAAAACTTTCAGGGGGAAACGGTATATAGAAATCACAATTTTGACTAGGGATGATTATAGCCACTGGGGTCGTTTCTAGGCTTCCTCAGTAGGTGAAGCCGGAAAAATGTTAAAAAAAAAAAAAGTATATATATATATATAAAATAAAGCCTCCATATATATATATATATATATGTATAAAAGGACATATATATAAAATATTAAATGGGGGCACCTGGGTGGCTCAGCGGGTTAAAGCCTCTGCCTTCAGCTCAGGTCATGATCTCAGGGTCCTGGGATCGAGCCCCACATCGGGCTCTCTGCTCAGCAGGGGAGCCTGCTTCCCCCTCTGTCCCTGCTCCCCTTCTCTCTCTCCAGTAAATAAAATCTTAAAAAAAAAATTAAATTTACAACTCTATTTTAAAATATACATTTAAATATATAAACACATACTTAAAATATATATTTAATTAAAAATATATAAAATATAGGGGCATCTGGGTGGCTCTGTCAGTTAAGCATCTGCCTTCACCTCAGGTCATGATCCTGGGGTGCTTCGATTGAGCCCCGCATTGAGCCCCACATCTGGCTCCCTGCTCAGTGGCAAGCTTCCTTCTCCCTCTCCTACTCCCCCTACTTGTGTTCCCTCTGTGGCTATCTCTCTCTCTCTCTGTCAAATAAATAAAATCTTTAAAATTAAAAAATATATATACATATAAAATATAAATATACATCTGAGTTTATATTGATTTCATACAATTTAGGATTACAATGTTTTCATTTAGCTTTTTAATTTTATATTTATACCACATTTTAAAATAAAAAGCTTGGTAAAAAATAAAATAAAAGGGGCGCCTGGGTGGCTCAGTGGGTTAAAGCCTCTGCCTTCGGCTCAGGTCATGATCCCAGGGTCCTGGGATGGAGCCCCACATAGGGCTCTCTGCTCAGCAGGGAGCCTGCTTCCTCCTCTCTCTGCCTGCCTCTCTGCCTACTTCTGCTGTCTGTTAAATAAATAAATAAATAAATAAATAAATAAATAAATAAATATCTTAGTTTCTAACAACATTAACATAATTATTTATTTGCTTTATTCTATTTTTTCTCTATTCTATATTTATTATATATAAGGGTTTGGGGATAAAAAGTTAAATATTGTTGTAATAATAGGATTGCAAAACAAAATGAAGGATTATTTGCAGTTGCTTTCTGTCTTTAGGCTATATCTCACAAGCAATGTATACTATTTCTGTGTTTTAAAATAATTTCATAATACAAAATGATCTACTGATCCACCACAATCCCTATCAAAATTCCAACAGTGCTTTTTAAAAAATCTTCTTTTTCTTTTAAGATTTTATTATTTATATGTTAGAAGGAGAGAGAGAGAGCACAAGCAAGGGGAGTGGCAGGCAGAAGGAGAAGCAGGCTCCCTGCTGAGCAAGGATTCCCAATGTGGGACTCCATCCTGGGACCCTAGAATCATGACCTGAGCTGAAGGCAGACATATAATAGACTGAGCCACCTAGGCATCCCTTTAACAGTGTTTTTTGCAGAAATAGAAAAAAAATCCTAAAATTCATCAGGAATCTCAAGAGACTCTGAAAAATATGACAAAGTTCGAGGTCTCACACTTCCTGATTTCAAAACATCTTACAAAGCTAGTAAGCAAATACTGTAGTGGTGGCAAAAAGGACAGCCATACAGACCAACAGAACAGAATAGAGAGCCCTGAAATAAACCCTTATGCATATGGTCAAATAATCTTCAAGGAGAGTGCCAAGACCACTCAGTGGGGAGAAGACAGTTTCTTCAACAAATGATGTTGGGAAATTTAGTTATTCACATGCAAAACTGGACCTTTACCTTACACCTTATACAAAAATTAACTCAAAATGGATTAAATTTAAACATTAAACCTAAAACTATACAATTCCTAGAAGGAAACAAAGGGGGGGAAACTTCATGACATTGGATTTTGGCAATGATTTTTTGGATATGACACCCAAAGCACAGATAACAAATTAAGAAATAGACAAACAGGGGGCACCTGGGTGGCTCAATGGGTTAAAGCCGATGCCTTCGGCTCAGGTCATGATCCCAGGGTCGTGGGATCGAGCCCCGCATCGGGCTCTCTGCTCTTCGGACAGCCTGCTTCCTCCTCTTTCTCTGCCTCTCTGCCTACTTGTGATTTCTGTCTATCAAATAAATAAATAAAATATTAAAAAAAAAAAAGAAATAGACAAACAGGGCCATATCAAACTTAAAAATTCCGTGCATAAAGGTCACAATCAACAGAGTGAAAAGGTGACCCATGGAAGGGGGAAAAATATTTGCAAATAATATATCTGATAAGGGGTGGATATCCAAAACAGATATATAAGACCTCCTACAACTCAACAACAAAAAACAAATAACCCAAATCAAAAATGTTCAAAGAATCTGAACAGACATTTGTCCAAAGCTGATACATGAATGACCAACAAGTTCAACATCACTAATCATTAAAGAAATGCAAATCAAAACCATATAGTCCTTAGGATGGCTACTGCAAAAGAAAGGTAGGGGGAGAAAAAGAAAGAAAGAAAAACTAACAAGGTTTGCCAAAGATGTGGACAAATTGGAATATTTTTTTCCCAAAGATTTTACCTATTTATTTGATAGAGATCGCAAGTAAGCAAAGAGGAAGGGGGAAGCAGGCTCCCACTGAGCAGAGAACCCGATGAGGGACTCGATCCCAGGACCCTGAGATCATGACCTGAGCCGAAGGCAGAGGCCCAACCCACCGAGCCACCCGGGCGCCCAAAATAGATGAATCCCGAGGACATCATGCTAAATGAAATAATCCAGTCACAAAAAGACAGCTACTTACATGAGACATCTAATGAAATCAAATTCATACAAACAGAAAGTGGAATGGTAGTTTCCAGGGGCTACGATGAAAAAATGGGGAGTTGTTTAGTGGGTATAGGATTTCAGTTTTTTAAGATGAAATAGTTCTGGAGATTTGTTGTACAACAATGTGAATGTACTTAATACTACTGAATTGTAAACTTAAAATGGTCAAGATGCTAACTTTGATGTTGTGTTAACGACAGCTTAAAAAAATAATAATTTGAAATAGCTTATCTCTGTGTGAATAAAGCACCAGCTGAATACACCACTAGATTCATTGGTTTCATTTTGCTTTCAATTTTGGGGGCTTGCTTTTAGTTTATTTCGTTTTGATTTAATTTTGGATTATAATTTTATGAAATATTTACATGGTCCCAACACCAAATTTACAAACAAATCTACAAATAAGACACATTCGTGGAATCCTAGTTTTCAGCCCTGTCCTCTCCATTCTATTCCCGCCCTCTCCCTATACATAACATATGTCGATAGTTTTTATATTCACACTTGCACTGTAAAAAAAAATGATAGCACACTATGCATAGTTTTGCACTTTGCTCTTTTTTCAGAGATATTCTTTGTTTTTTTCCAGCTGCATATTATACTATTGTGTGGATATTGTTATTTATGATCACAATAGATACTGTGATACTGTGATTTATAGTAAGGTATATATGTATTTGGGGGTTGCCTGGGTGGCTTAATTGGTTGAGCATACGGGTCTTGATTTCTTCAGCTCAGGTCATGATCTCGATCATGAGATCAAGCCCCACATCAAGCTCCGTGCTGGGCATGGACCCTGCTCCCGACTCTCTCTTCCTTGCCCCTTCCCCCACCTCTCACGTGTGCATATGCTCGCTCTCTCGCTCTCTCTAAAACAAATAAAATAAATACAGTTTAAAAGAAATATACATTTGGTCTTTGTCCTCTTTTCTGACACAGAGCTCGTTGGAAGGAGAGCTGTAAAGGTATCTTTTATTATGTTAATGAGGGGCCTTTCCGACCACACCTAGGGATGGAGGATGCTGGACCTTGGAGCCAACCATGTGACTGGAGAGCTGGAACTTTCTGTCCCACACACGTCAGCCAGCGGAGAAGAGGAAGAGCTGGAGATTGAGTTCAATCATCAATGGCCAAAGATTTAATCATCTATGCCTATGTAATGAAGCCTCCATAAATCCTAAAGCACAGGGTGGAGGAGCTTCCGGTTTGCTGAACAACTGGAGGTTTAGAAAGAATGACCCACTCAGGGAAGACAAGGGAGCTAGGCACCCTTTCTCCATACCCTGACCCGAGCATCTCTTTCATCTGCTATTCCTGAGTTCCATCTCTGTTTAGAATACAGTGGTAAGATGATGGTAAAATGTTTCTCTGAACTGTGAGCTACTGCAGCAAACTGAATGCAGGGAGGTGTCCTAGGAACCTCTAATCTCTGATGGGTTCTTCAGTGCAACTGGCATTTGAGGTGGGAGGGGGTGGTCTTGTAGGACTGAGCCCTTAAAGGCACCTGATGCTATCTCTGGGTAAATATGTCAAAATTGGGTTGAATTGTAGGACACTCAGCTGGTATGGGAGATTTGCTTCTTGGTGTGGAAAAACGCCCCCACCCCCCAAAACACATGCACGTTGGAATTGGAGGCAGAATCTTTAGTAGCATGGCTTGTTCAACCTGCGGACATTTTGGATTGTTTCTCATCTTTTGCTCTCATAAATAATGCTTCAGTGTACAGTCTGTGCACATATTTTTGTATTTTTGCACACTGTCTCTCTGGGGTAGATTCTAGAAGTGGGATTTTTGTGTTGAAAGTTAAGTGCTATGTAATTTTGCTAGATACGAGCTAAAGGACTTTCTGAGAATTCATTCAAATCCTTTGTTCCTACTCTACTTCAGGAGAAGATCCAGGCTACTGTGATGGGAAACAGGTGTTGGAGGTGAGGCCCAAGAGGCTCTAGTGGAGAACCTGTCCCCTGAGATGTCAGGGGAGCTAAAACCAAAGGAGTGAGCAGGGCTGGGAACCACATGGAAAGCCAAAGTTGAGAAGCCAGGAAGGAAAGCTAGGAGATTCCAAATAGGAGCCAGGGGTAAATATGGAAGCTTTCATCCAGGAACAGAAGTGTAGGAATAATAAATGCAAATGGGTTCAGAGCAAAGGGGGAAAGGTCCAAGGTAATTAATCCAGAAGAGCACTACTCTTCCACATTCTCTCTTGGCTGTCTGACAAGGAGTCATTGTATGTGTTTGTATAAGGGCAACTAGCGGAATTCAGATGTGGTAGCTGCAATGCAATCTCTACTTTACAAGCCAAAGAGGCATGATGCTGTATCTCCAGGGGCAGAGCAATGAGGGTGGGGGGAAGACCACCTTCTTTAAATTTACACAAAGGTGCCAAATGGCCTAACCAAACCTTACTCAGGTTGGCTGCGTTTAAGGGCTATGCAGAATGGACAACAATCATCCACCAAAAACCTCCTTCCACCTAAGTGGTTATATTCACTTCTTTCTTTATAATTTAGTTATATTTCAGGCTCTAATACTGTACTCTAGAACTAGCTCTAGTAGGAAGGTGAGGCTAAGTTTTTATGGTCTTTTGCATTTGAGCCATAGTAAGGAGTTATTTTAATAAAATGGTTTATTTTAATAAATATTTTTTTAAAGATTTTATTTATTTATTTGACAGACAGAGATCACAAGTAGACAGAGAGGCAGAGAGAGAGGAGGAAGCAGGCTATCCGAAGAGCGGAGAGCCCGATATGGGGCTCGATCCCACGACCCTGGGATCATGACCCGAGCCGAAGGCAGCGGCTTTAAACCACTGAGCCACCCAGGCGCCCCTAATAAATATTTTTTTAATGAAAATGGCTTTTAGGGAAGACTGTGACTACCAATTGGTGAAACCCGTGTTATGAGAGGTGAGGCACATTGATACTTTTGTTAATTTGGAGATGGGAGAGTCAGGAAAACAACAAACCATGCATTACCTGGAGATGATATAGAGCTTTATTTAATGAGCTTTGAGCTTTAGAGCTGAGAAAGACAGGGAACTCAGGGCTGGCTTGACTATATGCTAGTTTAGATAAGTGGTCTGCAAACATTTCTGCTCACATAACCTCTAACCAGAATTTTGAAAAAATGTAACCTTTCCTCTAACATGGTACTGGAAGTCCTTGCTAATGCAATAGGACAAGAAAAGAAGAAAAAAAAGAAAAGAAAATGTGTACAGATTGGGAAAGTAGACATAAAACTCTCTTTCTTCACAGACGATATGATCATTTGCGTGGAAAATCTGGAAGAATCAATCAAAACACTCCTGGCACTGTAAGCGATTTTTGCAAGATTGCAGGATACAAGGTTAATGTACCAAATTCAATTGCTTTCCTATATACCAACAACAAATAAGTGGTGTTTTAAATAAAAACATAATATCATTTATATGAGCACCCCTAAGAGTGAAATACTCATGTATAACTCTAACAAAATACAGATGAGATAAACTACAAAACTCTGATGAATGAAATCAAAGAAAAAAATAAATAAATGGAGAGATATTCAATGTTCCTGGATAAGAAGACTTGATATCATCAAGATTTAGATTCAATGTAACCTCAGTCAAAATCCTAGCAAGCTATTGTACAGATTGATTCTAAAGTTTGTATGGGGAAGCAAAAGACCCAGAATCACCAACACAGTATTGAAGGAGATGAACAAAGTCAGAGGACGGACACTAACGACTTCAAGACTTCCTATAAAGCTATCGTGATCAAGTGTGGTAATGGTAAAAGAATAGACAAACAGATCAATGGAAAAGAATAAAGAATTTATGTCCTAATATGTCCTAATAATAAATACAGCTAACTAGTCTTTGACAAAGGAGCAAAGGCAATAAAATGAAGCAAATATGATTTTTTCAACAAATGGTGCTGAAACAAATGAGCATTCATATATGAAAAAATAAATTTTGAAACAGACCTTATGTCTTTCACAAAAATTAATCCAAAATGGATCATAGGCCTAAACATAAAGCGCAAAACTCTAGAACTCCTCAAAAATAACAAAGGAGAAAACTCAGATGATCTTGGGTATGGTGATGCCTTTTTAGATACAATACCAAAGACACGATACATGAAAGAAATAATTGACAAGCCAGACTTCACTAAAAATAAAAACTTCTGGTGGTGAAGGACAATGTCAAGAGAATGAGAGGACAAAGAAAATACTTGCAAAGGACACCTCTGATAAAGGACTATCATCCAAAATATACAAAGAACTCCTTTTTTTTTTTTTTTCAAGATTTTATTTATTTGAGAGAGAGAGCATGAGTTGGGGAGGTGGGGTGGAGGATGGCAGGGGAGGAGGGTGCACAGGCAGAGAGAGAGAGAGGGAGAAGCAGGCTCCCGCAGAGCAGAGAGTTCAAAGCAGGCCTTGATCCCAGGACTGTAGGACCCCGACCTGGTCTGAAGGCAGACATTGAACCGACTGAGCCACTCAGGCACCCTACAAAGAACTCCTAAAACTCAACAATAAAAACACAACCAAATTAAAAAATGGACCAAAGACCTTAACAGACACCTCACTAAAGAAGAGAGACAGATGGTAAATGACACTATGAAAAGAGACTTGATGTCACATGTCATTAGGAAAATGCAAATTAAAACTACAATGAAATAACAGGACGTACCTATTAGGATTCCTATTAGGTCCAGAACACCAAAATTCCAGTGAGGATGTGGAGCAATGGAAGCTCTCATACACGGCTGGTGGGAATGCAAAGGGCACAGCTTCTCTGGAGGACAGTTTGACGGTTTCTTACAAAGCCAAACATCCTTTTACCGAATGATCCAGCCATCACGTTCCTTGGTGTCTACTGTAAAGCAACTGAGAGTTTCTGTCCACACAAAAACCTGCATACAGATGTTTATAGCAGCTCTATCATAACTGCCGAAACTTGGAAGGAACCAAGCAGGTGATGGATAGATAGGTTCTGCTACATCCAGATAACCAGCGCTAAGAACAAGCGAGCTGGCAGATCAGAGAAGACATGGAGAACACTTACTAGCACATTTTTCAGTGAAAGAAGGCTGAGAAAGCTACATACTGTATGATTATAACTATGTGACATTCTGGAAAACACAAAACTAGTGACAATAAAATGATAAGTGGTTGCTAGAGGTCAAGGATAGGTGGGAAGCGGAGGGGATGGGGAAGACAGGAACAGGCAGAGCACAGATGTTTAGAGCTGTGGAAATACTCTGCATACTATTCTAATGATGGATCTGTGTCATTACATCTTGTCCAAACCCACTGAATATACAACACTAAGAATGAAACCTTAGGTAAACTATGGATTCTGGGTGATTATGACATGTTAGTGTTCCTTAGCACAAAAAGTACCATTCTGGTGAGTGATGTTGGTAATGAGGGAGTCTGTGTGTGTGGGAGCAGGAGGTATGGGAAATTTCTGTAGCCTCCCTTCCATTTTGTTGTAAACCTAAAACTGCTTTTAAAAAAAATGAGGTCGTTAAAAAAATAGTAACCTCTGTAAGCTTTCACACTTTTTACGTGGATGTTTTGGTTTAATTGGTCAGAAGGAATATAATTTCTAGCATATGGCAAATATTGACATTTTATTTTTTTTAAATTTGTTTATTTATTCATTTATTTATTTATAGAGCATGGGCAGGAGTGTGAGCAGAGGGAAAGAGAGAATCCCAAGCAGACTCCACACTGAGCATGGAGCCTGATGGAGGGCTCGATCTCACACCCTGAGATCATGTCCTGAACTGAAACAAAGAGCCAGAGGCTCAACTGACTGAACTATGCAGGCGCCCCTTTATATTTTTTTAAGTAGGCTCCACGCCCAGAAGTAGCCCAGTGTGGGGCTTGAACTCACGACCCAGAGATCAGAACCTGAGCTGAGATCAAGAGTTGGACGCTTAACTGACTAAGCCTCCCTAATGCCCCCCAAATATTGAGATTTTAAATAAATTTGTTTTATTATTCTTTTAAATGTATTAGGTAGGATATAAATACCAAAGTGATTTGATATCCACCATCATCCAATGAAGAAATCATGACCAAACTTCTCTTTTACAGTTTTTTCCCCATTATTCTTTCCTCTCATGAAATCATACCCACTCCATTTCTCCCGTAGAATTTCATTGTGTATAAGACATTTTTAATGCTTGAAAGCCTTTTATTTCCTATCCATCCTATGTGTCTGCAACAAAATGTTTATATAACTTTTCTTCAATCCTATGATCATAAGGCTTAAACTATTAAATTTTCTCCTACATTGAGTTTTCACAAATCTCTTTATTGTTATAGTTTCCTGTACCTGATTGATCAAATGACACCAACAAATTTTATTACTTTGTAAGTAAAGAAACATAAAGTTTTATCAAAGATGATTATTTTGATGGGCCTGAAGGAGTTTCAGGGTTTATGAAAGGAGGTTTGCAGGCACTGATTTGAATTGTTCTTTTACTTGGCAAGGTGGATTTTTTTTTTTCTTATCCCTCAGGGCAATGCACCATATTAAACCATAAGAAGACTGAAAGTTTTGGTAAAGTGGAGAAGAGCAATCCTGAAATGGGAAGCAGGAGAAGAGTCAGCCTGATGCCCAAGAGCAGGTAGTTACTTTCTCAGGCGGGTCAATGTCAAGAAAGGGTACAATTGCAGATTGATGACCCTGGCCGAGGACCCCAGGCCAAGTCTTCATCTACGTCCAGAGATGCGCACACCCCGACTGGAAGACTGCTGGCCCATGTGAGGTTAGGTGAGATCCTTTATCCATAAAATAAAGAGCAGTAAAACCTGATCTGCCTTGGAGTTGTGAGGATGAAACAGAACAGCGTGTGAACTGCTCGCACACGTCACGCTATGTGAGCACACAGTAGGCAAACACCTTCGGAGTTGGATCGATTCTTTTGCTCCTGTTACCGGCAGTAAACCTATCACTGATCATTAAGATAAGGAATAGAGGGGCGCCTGGGTGGCTCAGTTGGTTAAGCGGCTGCCTTCGGCTCAGGTCATGATCCTAGCGTCCTGGGATCAAGTCCCGCATTGGGCTCCTTGCTCGGCAGGGAGCCTGCTTCCTCCTCTCTCTCTGCCTGCCACTCTGTCTACCTGTGCTCACTCTTTCTGACAAATAAATAAATAAAATCTTAAAAAAAAATAAGATAAGGAATAGATATTTGTTGCAAGTTTGCAACATACCCTTATCAAACCGGTTATCCCACTGAGTTGTAGTGGCCTGTTTTCTTGTCTGTCTTCATTCCTGGACTTGCTTGGCCCCTTGGGGTTGGGGGACTGTCCGTTGTCAGTCATATAGCAGAGGATATGACCACAGTAAGTGATTGGGAAATGTTTGTTGACTGAATTAATGGATTTCTCCTAATAGTGCCTATGCAACATTAAAACTAGAAACAGAAGTCATCTAAAAGAAGTGAAAACAGTTAGTTCAAATCTGACACTTCAGAAAAATAGCTCTTTCTCAAGCTGGTTCATTTTAGAGACAGACACTTGGAGGAAAGCAAAGAAAAAATGGGCCAAACCATTGTTTTTATTTGCACTGTTGCCCAAGTGGGGCCATCACAAAGCTCTGGTTGAGTGTTTTCTTGGGCCTAAGGTCCACCATTTCCCCAAGGAGCTCAATGAAGACAAATTATTGTCTTGACCAAAAGAAAGAAAAGCTTAGTGAGCAAAGGAAGACTTCTTTATAAAAAATGTTTGAGAGTTAATATGCTCATGAATGTCAAATTAAGTGTATTTTATTGAATTGAAAGCTGTTATAGTTTCTACAGCTATAAAATCAGTCTCCTGATGAATTCCAGAAACACTTCTGGTTCTAAAATTATGTGTATGCATAATTTCATGCATTAGAATTACTGTATGTGTACCGTTAGTGGCCAGTTTTCACTAGACTACCACATCTTCACCAGCATTTTTTTAAAGTAGGCTTCACCCACAGGGTGGGGCTTGAACTCATAACCCTGAGATCAAGAGTCACATGCCCTACCAACCAAGCCAGCCAGGCGCCCCACCAGCTTCTTTTTTTATTCAAATATTATTATTACTATTATTTTAAAGATTCTATTTATTTATTTGTCAGAGAGAGAGCGGGAGCGAGCACAGGCAGAGGCAGAGGGAGAAGCAGGCTCCCTGCCGAGCAAGGAGCCCGATGCAGGACTCCAACCCAGGACGCTGGGATCATGACCTGAGCTGAAGGCAGCTGCTTAACCAACTGAGCCACCCAGGCGTCCCTCAAATGTTATTTTTCACAGCAGTGTAACGAATAGTAGTACATCGAAAGCAGAAATATATTTTCAAGTGGTTGAGATGTTTACTTCATCACAAACTTATTTCTGTTTGTGCTTGCTTCGGCAGCACATATACAAACTTATTTCTCTTTGGCTCGGTCAAATTTCTTTTATATCTTTTTTTTTTCTGTGTGTGTCTAATTTTTTCCCTTAGTTATAAATCCAAAATCTGCACAAGAAAATAAGCTCTGATTCACTGGAGTTTTAACGAATTTGGCAGATCATACAGAGCGTGTAGGGGACAGTAAAAAGCTGCAGATGTTGACATCTGTGTTTTGCAAGCACTTCTGGGAGCCGACTGCGGACTTCCCAATCTGAATGATTAGGCAAGAAGTCATGTGGATTTGACAACCATGAACCCTCAGGAACCCCGTGCTCCTCATGTTACCTGCAGATCATCACCCTTTTAATCTGTGCAGGAAATTCCTTGAAAAACTATTAATATTGTTGTGGAAAACCATCGGTGGCCCAGGTTGGATACTGACCTAGAGGTTGGGAAAATGTGTATGGGATCCCTTCAGGGTGTGGCTTTTAGGAGAAGGAATCAGGAAAATAATGACCCAGAGAATCTGGCCCAGGAGCTAGAATTTGAGGCTACCAGCTCTCTTGTTGCTTATCATTCTTCATTATCTATCATTTAATAGCCAACCAACGTCATTAACACACCCATTGGGGTATGTTAGGTAGGCACTGGGGGCAGAGAACTATACTAAGAGCTCTAAGCCTCTCTCAGAATGAGAGCTATTCAAAGTGTGAATATTGTCAAAATTCGGTGTGCTGTGAGGTAGGGTCCTGAGAACCATACCTCGTAGCACAGAAACTAGACCCTAACATAGCATCTTCAAGGAGAAGAGGCTCTGGCCATAGGTGATCAGGAAGCTAGTCTGTTTCTAGGAACAAAGCCCTTTGCTTGTATAGGCCCCCACATGAAGTCGTAAAGACAGTCCAACCTTTAGCACTTCGGGTGGTTAGTGTAATGGTTAAACTATACTAGTTACACTTAAGGGTCAAATCATTCTAGATTATACATATGAAAGAGTGGGTCTTCAGAGAGCCAGCCCAATACCACATGGAGGGTTTTTCACAAATGAAACCCCAAGATTTGGGAAGCAGGACTGTGCAGGAACCAGTCCAGGCATTTAAAGCTGGATTCAGGGGGTGCCTAGGTGGCTCAGTTGTTAGGCGTCTGCCTTTGGCTTGGGTCATGATCCCAGGGTCCTGGGATCAAGTTCTCTGTTGGGCTCCCTGTTCAGTGAAAAGCCTGCTTCTCCCTCTCACACTCCCCCTGCTTGTGTTCCCTCTCTCACTGTGTCTCTCTCTGTCAAACAAATAAAGTCTTAAAAAAAATAAAGCTGGATTCATTTAGAAACTGAATATTTTGAAAGTGGTGAAGACCACTGAATTACTAATCTAATATAACCCCAAATGCCTAGATATCTTTTTTCTAGAACTTAATCCCATCTCTTAGTGACAAGCTATAGGAAGAAGAGATATAGAGCAATTTTAGCACAAAACCTGATGGTGGGGCCAGCTGCAAGCCAAGACTGACTTCTGCCAGCAGAATGAAGGGGAACGGTGAAGAAGACTGAGAACACCAAAGTCCCTTACTGGACATTTATTTAAAGTGGGTGCTTAGCCAGTTCTCGGGACCTGGGATCAGGCAACAGTGTCCTGTGTTGTTTGAGCTCAGTGAGCATCTGATTTACTGTTTGGGAGTTTTCCTCTGCTAACACCTGTTTAAAAAAAAAAAAAAAAAAGGAATCCCACCTCCCCTGCCACCTCTGCAGGCCTCACCCCATATACTTGCACCCTTTCTTCTAGAAGGCCACCCCACAGTGGAGTCATGTGTTGCTTTAAAAGACAGATGAAACCCAGCTAATACTTTGTATCTATGTGCCATCTCAACTTCCTTTGGGCATGTGTATCTTGAAAGGTAAGACACATCTGTCTGAGATCTTAGCTCTTTGGAAATGATCTGTACCTGGAGGTATTTAGGTGAAAATGGGAGTTTCAGATTTTTTAAGATTCTTTTGTTTTTTCATGTTGGAGAAGTGGTTTTATTTTCTTGCTTTTTATTTTTTTTAATTCAAATTAATAAGCCACCTCTCTGCTAGAATTACAAAGCCACATGGCTCATCAAATTCATCAAGGAGGGGTACCTGGATGGCTCAGTGGGTCAAGCCTCTGCCTTCGGCTCAGGTCATGATCTCAGGGTCCTGCGATCGAGCCCCACATCAGGCTCTCTGCTCAGCGGGGAGCCTGCTTCCCCCTTCTCTCTCTGCCGGCCTCTCTGCGTACTTGTGACCTTTCTCTGTCAAATAAATAAATAAAATCTTTTAAAAAATTCATCAAGGAATTCTTCCTCTCTAGGTAAACCAGCCCCCCCCCCCAAGCTAGTTCGGTATGTGTTCCTAATAACCACATACATATTATTCCTTTTTTGTCTATCTGAACACACTGGCAAGATTATACAATGGATGTGTGTGCAGAGGAAAATAATTATTTGCCCAGCCCTAACAAAGAGTATTATGGCAAGGAGGTCATAACAACCAAGGAGGGGTTTATTTAAGTCTCTATCCCAGCAGAAGCATATTCAAACCAATCTGCTGGGGGAATATCATGTCCAAATAATGAAGACAAATTCTGGATGAGTGATTTCGAATTCTGGGCTTTGCTGGCAGAGGAGCCTGATGAGCTATGCTGTGAGCCTAGCACGATGACAGGCTCCATTCCACACGCTAGCGTAAGTTAATCTCCAAGATATTCCCAAAAAGGCACTCGATTCCTCTCCCATCTTCGTTCGTCTCTGCTAGCCTTGCAATGCAAAATTTTTTTTCATCAAAGAAAAATTCAGTACCTGGCCTGAATATCTTGATTTTTCATACTCATTTGCATCTTGATCTCTGTGTGGCTCATGACTGCTCCTTCCTTTAACAGAGTCGTGGCCCCGCTGCTTACTGATGTAGACTCAAACCCAAGTCTTTGAGACTTGGGTTGGGGGCCACAGATGCTGAGACTTGTAATCTTGATCGTACATCTAATTGGGTTTACAGTTCTTTTTTTTAAAGATTTTATTTATTTATTTGATAGACAGAAATCACAAGTAGGCAGAGAGGCAGAGAGAGAGGAGGAAGCAGGCTGTCCGCAGAGCAGAGAGCCCGAGGCGGGGCTCGATCCCACGACCCTGGGATCATGACCTGAGCCAAAGACAGTGGCTTTAACCCACTGAGCCACCCAGGTGCCCCGGGTTTACAGTTCTTGTTGTGCCCACAAGACCCAAGTAAGCCTTTATTTTTTTTTAAAGATTTTATTTATTCATTTGAGAGAGAGAGACATCACAAGTAGGCAGAGAGGCAGGCAGAGAGGGAGGGAGGGGGAAGCAGGCTCCTCGCTGAGCAGAGAGCCTGATGCAGGGCTCGATCCCAGGACCCTAGGATCATGAACCAAGCCGAAGGCAGAGGCTTAACCCACTGAGCCACGCAGGCGCCCCCCGAGTGAGCCTCCTGTGAGGGAGTTTTGTAGTTACTCCTTTGTTTTTAATGAAATCATTTTTACTGCACATTTTTAGTACAAAGTCAGCAGGCTCTTACAGAAATAGCGTATAAACAACAAGAACACTAACACATCACATACCCAGGGCAAACACAAAGAATGAATATCTTCATATGTCGATAAAGATGCTGTGCTTTTTCTGCAACATCATCTTTTTGTGTAAAATTCTACAAATTAATCCAATTTACAGAGTTATTTTTAAAATTCATCTTTTAAAATATTGTAGGTCTGGGGCTCCTGGGTGACTCAGTCGATTGGGTGTCCGACTCTTGATTTCAGCTCAGGTCATGGTCTCGAGATTGGGGGATCACCCGGCATTGGGCTCCGAGCTCAGTGCGGAGTCTGCTTGGGATTCTCTCTCCCTCTCCCTTTGCCCTCTCATTCCCCCCATACCTGCTCTTGCTCACATAGGCTCTTTCTTTAAATAAATAAAGTCTTTAAAATAAATAAAATAATCTAGGTCTTATAAATATTTAATCACCTTTTCACATGTGTGGTTTGAGAAAAATCAGGTAATTATGGTAGCACTTAAGTGTCCCTAAGAGTAATCCCAGATGTCCTCCACAAAGTACTTCACCCCGAGTTATTAGAGGTGTGTGAAAACCATGTGGTTTGTTTCTTGAAATGTCTATGCTTCTACTGATAATTTATAAATGCATTGTTAATGCAGTTCGCATAATTTTTTGAAGTAACTCCTCTCTTCCAAACCTCTGTATGAAATTAAGTAGCTGCTTAAGAACTTTTAAATGTTATTGGCCAGACAACCAAAACTTCCTACCACCCTCTTGGGCCACTATAGCTCCTGAAGGCCTCCTTCACCCCAAATGTCTTCTTCCCTGCGTGGCTGTTATGCTTGGCAATTTTGTTGTTCCCACTCTGGGTATTTGGTAAGTGTTGTGGGTCAGGAGCTGGCCCTTGAGGAGCTTGCTGCATGAGGGGGAAACCCCAATCAAAGCAAATCATTTCTTTGACCTGAAGATTCCACCATAAGGCAGTCTGGCTAATGTGATTTCAGAAATATGGGATTCATGGGTGTTAATGGACATGTGTCTGTGAATTCGGTGTGCCTTCTCTTTGGTAAGCCAGGCTCCACTCTTCCTTTTTCTTCTTCAAAGCCCCAAAGGCTGAACCTTTTTTTCTTTGCTTTCCTAAATTTGCTGCCATCTACATGGCCACCAACAATCCTTTCAGGCGGTGGAAGGGAATGCAACCGGTCTAGGGCTCCCCCCAGCTTTCCTGTCACCTACCTGTCCCTTCCTTCCTCTCTTCCTCCCTCCCCCCTTCCTTCCTTCCCTTCTTTTCTCCTTCCCTCCTAGATTTTACTGGATTCACTCTAGGGAAACCAACAGAGCTTTTGAAAAATAACAAGATGAACGAAATTGTAGACACTCCAGGAATCTTGTGACTTCCTCATGGTGGTCATTTCTGCATGTGTGTTTCTTCACTTCCGGTCCTTAGGCTGTTGTGAAAGCAGAGCTGAGCGGTACAGGGCAGAGCCTCTGGGACCAGATCACGTGTTGGGATCTAGATGTGCCACCCACATGACCTTAAGCAAGAGACTTAACCATTCTGTGCCTTGGGTTTCTCATCCATAAAATGGAGGTAAGAGGAGTACTTACCTCATAGGGCCTCCTGAGGGCTTAATGAGTTAATTATCTATAACATATATAAACAAGTTGCAAATACCATGTAAGTACATTAGCTGCCATTACTTTTAAAATTCAGGAAATCCCAGGTGCCTTTTGGTTTGGCGATGACTTTTGCCATTTTTAAGTGCCACAGTTCTTACATCCCAGAGGTACCCCCAAATTTCTCTCATAGTAACAGAAAATAAGAGTAGGTTATACCTTCACTGAACTTTTATCAGATTTTGCCTAGGTCTTTTTTGCAAAGTAAGATAGGCTAGGAGAGCGACACCAATGGAGGTGGCAGGAAGTGGAAAATCCTACAACATAGGTAGCCACTATCCCCACCAGTTATGGGGATGTAGGAGGAATATACAGGTCAGAGCCAAGACTGGGCTCTAGATTCTCCAAGGAAAAGGAGGGTCTTACACTTTAAATACCTTTGGCCCTTCTTGATGTTCTGAATAACTATGTCTTCATCCTTGTGCCAGTCTTTCTGTTTTGTGATATGGAGAATGAAAAAAAAATACAACTTCACATATGTGGCTCTTAGAATTAGCTTATTATCTAACAATTTGATCAATAGGGCTCTCTCTTTTTTTAATTTTATTTTTTTATTTATGGGAGAGAGAGCACAAGCAGGGGGGAATGGCAGGCAGAGGGAGAAGCAGGCTCCCCGCTGAGCAAGAAGCCCAATGTGGGACTTGATCCCAGGACCCTGGAACCATGACCTGAGCCGAAGGCAGAGGCTTAACTGATGGAGCCACCCAGGCACCCCAGTAGGGCACCTCTCAAAAGCATAATCAAAACATAGTGATAAAGAGCTGTCATTCAGGTTTCCTGACTTAGCTAGAGTTAAGAGTGTTCCTGTTTTCATTCAAGGTTATAAAGTCCTTCTTTTCTGACTAAAGTGTTTGCCTCACACACAGTTGGAGGTATAGCTTTTTAAATCAATCAATCAATCAATCTGCTACAAACATGTGTGTTCAGGGTGCCTGGATGGCTCGGTGGGTTAAGCCTCTGCCTTTGGCTCAGGTCATGATCTCAGGGTCCTGGGATCAAGACCCGAATCGGGCTCTCTGCTCAGCAGGGAGCCTGCTTCCCCTCTCTCTGTGCCTGCCTCTCTGCCTACTTGTGATCTCTCTCTCTGTCAAATAAATTAATAAAAATCTTTTTAAAAAGATCAGTTAAACATGTGTGTTCAGGCTTCTGCGCAGATCTTTGGATAAGTACCAAGGAGTGTGACTGTTGGATCATACGGTAAGGGCATGTTTAGTTTTGTAGTTTTAGTTTTGTAAGGAACTTCCATACCGTCTTCCAAAATGTTTGAACTGTTTTGTATTCCCTCCAGCAATGAAGACACATTCTCATGGCTCCACATCCTTGCCAGCATTTGCTGGAGTCAGTGTTCTGGATTTTGGCCATTCTAAGATGTGTGTAGTAGTCTCTTGTTGTTTCCATTGTCAATTCCCTGATGACATATGATGTGGAACATCTTTTATGTGCTTATTCACCATCTGTGTATCTTCCTTCCTTTTTATTGAGGTATAATTGACGTTAAGGTTATATTAGTTTCCGGGGTGCAACATAATGATTCCATATATGTAGACGTTGTGAGAGGATCATAATAAGTCAAGTGAATATCCATCACCACACATAGATAAAAAAAATTTTTTTTTATGGTGAGAACTTTTAAGATTAACTCTCCTGGCCACTTTCAGATATACAATATGGTATTGGTAACAACAGTCACCTTGTGGTACGTGACATCCCCATGACTTATTTATCTTATGATTATTAGTTTGTACCTTTTGAGTCCCTTCACCCATTTTGCACCCCCCTGCCCCCCTCCCTGGTCTCTGTCAACCATGTATCTGTTTTTCTGTATGAGCTTGTTTTTAGATTCCACATATAAGTAAGAGCATATTTCTCTGTCTGACTTATTTCACTTAGCACCATGTCCTCAAGGTCCATCCATGTGGACCTACTTTCAATGATCTCCCTAAGCCCTCAATCATTTTTAAAAAGTAAACCAATTTCTAAGTGTATTAGAGGTTGGTATTTCCTAAAAGTATTCTAGGTTCAGTCAAATATATTGACGTGCTATGATGAGTTAATTTTCTGTGTCAACCTGACTGGGCCACATGGTGCCCAGACATTTGTCAGACATTATTCTAAGCGTGTCTGTAATAGGGGTTTTGGATGAGTTTAACATTTGAATTGGCAAACCCAGTTTGCAGACTGCCCTCCCCAAGGTGGGTGGGCCTCATTCAGTCAAGGGAAGACCTGAATAAAACAAGGGTCCGAGCTGCCCACAAGTGAAAGGGAGCTCCTACTGTCTGATGGGCTTGAGCAGGGACTCATCTTCTCCTGCCTGTACATTTCAACTTAAACATTGCTCTTTTTGGGTCTTGAGCCCATCATCTTCCAGACTGGAACTTAACATGACCAGCTTTCCCAGGTCTCGTGCTTGCCAACTCACACTGTGGATCTCGGGATGTGTCAGCCTTCATAGTCCCATGAACCAATCCCTTAGAATAAGTCTCCTTTTGTATGAATATACACACCCTAGTGGTTCTGCTTCTCTGAAGAACCCTACTACACATGCATTTTGGAAATTGCCTCTTTGTTAGCTATGATGGGGGGAGGGGGAACCTGGCCAGGTAGACAAGAAGCTGCTAGATATAGCACTTAGTTGGGGAGGGACATGGCTGAGATGGGGCAGTGATGCTAGGGTGGGCTGCCCCATGCATGGACACATGGTCAGAAGGGCAGGGTCATGTCCACCCAGTTCCTCAGGGTCTGGCATGGTGCTTACACAACAGCATTATTTGTGAAAGGAATGAAGCTTTCAGCAACCTTGCAGTGAATGCCTTCCTCCATTTGAAAGTTTTCTGATCAAATATTTAAATGTTAAGTTGAAGCAACTTCACTGATGGGGACAGGTAGTTGATTTGGCTGGGGGTGGGAGATAGTAGAGTATAGGGGAAGCAAACAAAGGAGTTTAAGCAGAATAGTAATCTGACTTGGGGTGGTGAGGCCTAAAGGGAAACTGGTTGGGAGTTGGGGAGACCAGTTATGATGACAGCAATAGGGCTGGACAAGAGGAGATGAGGCCATGGGCTGGTCTGGGTGGTGGGAACTGAGGCAGGCCCAATGGGACTGGTGATCACTAGCATGTGGTCATGAAGGAGGGCAATGCCAAGCCTAACTTCTGAGTTCCTCACTGGAGTAAATGGGCACTCTTCTCTGAGGTAATTTAGGGGGAAGAACAGATAGCGGACAGGATATGATGTCTGCCATTTTGGATGTATTTTATTTGAGGCAACTGGGACTTGGTCAGTGGACAGGTGCATTCTGTATAGGGGGCAAAGGAGGTGGTCAGGATTAAGCAATGGGATTGTGGGCTACTAGCAAAGAGAGGTCGTAATTGAAGTTGGAGAGATTGAGTAGAACATGAGAAGAGCAGGGAAGGAAAAATGCAACACTGAGAGCCACAACCATTTAGTGAGACCCTGAGGCAGAGGAGGTCACAAATGGGATGAGAAGGAAAAAATCCAAGAAGTAGAAAAGAACTAGGAGAAAATGGAGTCTCAGAAGCCAGGGGAAGAACGAAAGAAAGAAAGTTTTCCCCAGCTTCTCCCTTCTCCCTGCAGACAGGACGCCCTCGGCACCCTCTGAGTTCTCTCCAGGCAGAAATGCTTCCCTGGGAGTTGCTGGTGACATCACCTCTGGGTATCTCTCCCATGGAATTCTCAGGCTTCTCTGGATAAAGCATTTCTCCCCTGGGCATGGAGTGCCCTTCTCCAGCCACATGGCTATGGCTCTGGGGGGTCAAAGGCCCTGCTAGTCCCCCACTCAGCTATTCATTGTTTTGTTCTGCATAGCCAGCCTGGGCAGTCAGGGTGCCAAAGCTCCAGGGGAATTTGTGACAGAGTGAGGGGGCATCATTCCCTCCTCTTTGAGCCACAGTTTGTCAGAGATGTAGTATTTGTTGATGGGATCTCCAGGTTTGGGGCATCCGCTGGTGGAATATTCTAGAAGCACTCACCATAGTATGCTGAAAACTCCTACTTCCTTCCAATGAGTATGTGTTCGTAGCTTAGGAGTTTGTTGTATACTTGGTTCCTTTTCTCGGATTGTGCTCTCTCCTGGGAGGCCCCTGCAGATATGACTTTGGTGGGAAGACCTGTCCCGTTTCCCCCCCAACATGTCCAGATCCAGCCAGCAGTAGCCAGGGCTGAAGTCCCAGCTCCGCAGCTCCTTGGTTCCCGTGCAACCATTCTCTGTTGGATCTGTGCTACCACTTCGGCAACAGATGTGAGCCTCACTAGAGGCCACACACAGAGCAGGATGAGCTCCCGTTTACATAAGGATAAGGCCTGGTGTGGATGAGAATATGGATGAGTGGACGCCTCAGTAGTTAGAAGGTCATTCTTCACCTCTGCCAAATACTTTCACTGGAGTCAGACTCCAGCAAGTCAATGAATCCAAGG
>ML103245.1:0-14476 GCA_003697995.1 Taxidea taxus jeffersonii
GAAGGCAGACGCTTAAGGGCTGAGCCAACCAGGCGCTCCCCAGTGGCAGGATTTTGAATCATTTTGTTCACTCAGGGCTGTATCCCCACTACCTAAAGCTGTGCCAGACGCATGGCAGGCCTTTAATAGTATCTGTTGGCTGAATAACTTTAATGAGGAAGAGAATCATAATGAAAAAAAACCCAAAAAAAACAGAAAACAGTGGAGATAAAATTAAACAATAAAAAATGCATAGACTGCTCGGTGGAGCCTTGGTAACTTGAATGTCACAAAGTGGAGCTTTTTAGGGAGATACTACCCCCCACCCCCTCCCGGCCCAGAGTGCTCATCAGATACTTTCTTCTCTCTGTCCACCAGGGGGAGTATAAGACCCACCACAAGTCAGCCTTTCCCAACGCCTCTGAATAGAAAGCTCCTTAAACCCTTAAGGTGTTAACTGAACCAGTAGAGTCCTGAGGCCACAGCCTGTTTTAATTTAAGTAAATAGTTAAAGAAAAAAAAGTCTCAGATCAAATCAAGTGGTAGCCAAAAAAGTTGATCAAAATGTGATTCAGGGGACGCCTGGGTGGCTCAGTTGGTTAAGCGGCTGCCTTCGGCTCAGGTCATGATCCCAGCATCCTGGGATCGAGTCCCGGATCGGGCTCCTTGCTCAGCGGGGAGCCTGCTTCTCCCTCTGCCTCTGCCTGCCACTCTGTCTGCCTGTGCTCGCGCGCTCTCTCTCTCTCTAACTAATAAATAAATAAAATCTTAAAAAAAAAATCATTATGGAACTATCATTCCTTGATTATTTTAGAATTCAGTTTGCCAGCATTCATTTTTTTGCATATATTTTTTACAATTGTATTTTTGAATAATCTCTATGCCCAATGTGGGGCTTGAACGCACAACCCCAAGATCAAGAGTTACACTCTCTCCTGACTGAGCCAGCCAGTGCCCCTTTGCACATTTTCTTGCATGCTTGATCCAGAAAATTTGTGAATTACAATGTTTTGCTTTTCATTAAATATCCTTCTATCTCATATTCATGGGTGGAGTTTGTAAAGTTAAATGGTCACTGTTAAACCAGTGATGAACGTATGTTGAAATGTTGAGACGAGAAGCATAAATAGAGCTGTAATCTCCCACAGAGCCCGGTAATCCTCTAAACTCGAGGAATTGTTGGTAACCATGGTCTCCACACTCTGCATGGGGGAATCCCAGGTTCCTTCCTCGGGCAACAATTATGTGACTTCCTGGAACTCTCAGGTAGGATACAGTACTACTTATATGAAAATTAGTTTATCACAATAAGAACAGTTTTAGAAATGCCTTTATTTTATTATATATGTATAAACAACAATGTTGTGTGGAGTTTTTTCTGTTGGTTAAAAGCTCAGTGACTCAAATCTATGAACAGAAGTCATTCTGTGATTCAAATGCCAAACTCAAGGAGGCATCTGTGTGAGAGCCACCTACCTGTAGGATTTGATTCTCTCACGAAGGGGTATGACTGCTGAGAGGGGAGAAGGCAGCCATCTTAGGAAGCACAGTTCGCAGAGAGTCAGAAGCTTTGCTCCTCCAAACCCATGGAAGTGGAGGTGCCAAGAGAATCCTTGTAAGATTTGGCTTTGCCTGAAAGAACATGGACACTTTCCCCCTTAATCAGATGTTTGCTTAGTCAGGAACTTGTTGATCTCCCATTCTCCTTAAGCAGGAGGAAAGTTAGCTGGAGTGACCTGGCATCACAGAGATTTCCTAGGTCAGGAAAAAAAAAAAAAAGAGTGAGGGCTCTTCGGGGTTTCTGGGAGGTAAGGACAATGTGTCCCACCAGTCCTGCCTGGAGATGGCTGCAGAGAGAAGGTGAAACTCGGGGACATAGAGCTGCCAGAAAACCAAGCAAAAGAAGCAAAGAGGCATAGGCAGAGGAAGGGCACATGAATGTGCCGGCTAGGGGTCAGCAGCGGAGGTGGCCACACTTAAGAATGAACCAGCAATGCCCAGGAAAGCTTCAAAGACTCAAGCCTAGCTTGAGCAGGGCAGGTTGGAACCACTGTCCAACCCTAATGAACACAATCTAGGTTAGGAGCTGTGGCGAACCAGGGACACAACTGCAACCTCCCAGTTGGGTAAGGAGATGGCTAGTCTTCTCAGGATACTGGGGGAGCTTGCAGCTAGAAGAGGGAAAAGGGAAAGCTTCCTAAAGAGCAAATCATGCTCCCTCACCCAGAGAAAAACACAGGAACTGGACATTTGGATCTAGCCAGGGCTGGGGTCATGGGGAAAACTTTTTAAAATTTGTAACTTATTTTTAAAAAATGAACAGAAATGAGCTTTGAAAAGATGAAACAAGACTTCTGTGATAACCAAAATTTATTGAAAGTTATAAACTACGGCGCATAGTCCTGAAGGGGCTCGATAACCAGTAGGAAAGGGAAGTTCCAACACCATGTGCACAGAGGCAGCTACTAGAAAAAATCAAAATCACTTTATGTTCAAACCCCAACATTTTTTTCCTTAAAACTATCTACTTTAAATACATTTCACCAAAAAAAAAAAAAGAAAAAAGAAAAAAAGGAAGATGGCATTCACTCTTGGTTCAGCCAGGAATCAGGTGTGCTAAGACACCCACCTGGTTTCTTGTGACTCAACCCCAGTGCTTGCCATTATTACCTTGCCAACTGCATTTTGTTGGGTTCCCATGAGTCATGGCAGCTTAGAGCTCTGAGTGAGCCTCCCTTCCCATTATAGTCCATCCACCAATATGATAAATGGGCCCTCACAAATCCTTTTCTTTGAACCCAAGTCAGATGACCTATCTAAAATCCAGATTTTTGCCTACGGTGTTTAGCCACTTGCTGTAACACTTAGGCCAATGATGTAACCTCGTTTTCTCATTGACAAAATTGAGGGATGACTTTAGAGCCTTTGACCCTTCTACTTCGTAAGGAAAAGACTTATAGGATGCATTAGCATGAGATGTACAACAAGGCAGAATTTTTAAAAAGTGGAAAATGTGTTTAAGTAGACTCATGGCTAACAGATCGGAGTGTAAAGAATAATGTAGAGAGAAAGAGATGAGAAACACATGAAAAAAAATTTGGTTTTGGAACTGAGCAAGTTTCAAGACCATTTGAGGAGAGACATGTTGTAATGAAGTTAAGGGGAGGAAGGCAATTAGGTAATGGGGGCTAAGGGCTTTATAATGTGAGATTTTATAACTATATTTGAAAAGAATTCCTTTGAGTTCTGAGAAAACAAAGCATGCAGGGAGGCTGAGGAGAGAGGGAAATCATTTCTGAGCTTGGGAACTAGTAGCAAAATGAGGTTGATAGTTTAGGAGTGAGACAGGAAGAGCATTCACATGGCTTGATAAAATTAGCATTCAAGCCAGCTATTCAAAGAGAGGGTTTCCTGAAAATAGCTGAAATGCAAGGAAATCAACAACTGCTATAGCAATTTAGGGATTATAAACCTTTCTAATATGGTCACACTGCCCTCAACAGACCCAAAGAGGAGGTAAGAGGCCAGGGTTGGGGGCTGGTCTCAAAACTTGGTTCCTATGTCCAATGAAGAGAATGTTACAACTGATATGCTGCGCTTGCAAAACTCAATTTTCCCTCCCTCTCCTAAAACTATTGATAATCTTAAATACGATACATAGGACAACTCACGCACACACTGAAGTGTAGTGACAGGATTTTGCTGCTCGTGCTCCTCTGGTAAACAATCATTCTTATCTTAGACACTGGGATGGCTGCTTATCAGGGGAGACATTCCCTGACTCCATGCAAGGAAACAACTGCTCATCTGCCAGGCCCTAGGAAAATTACCCAACTGTATTAAGGCTGTAAAATCAGTGGCCAAGAGTTCTGCAGCTTGCCTTTGGAATTATGGTTGCAACTAAAGACTCAGCCCCCATTGGAAACAATTGTGGAATGAGTTCAATCAAAACCAATCTAGGCCTGCCATCAGACGAGGCATGCTCACAGTAACATGTCTTTCTCTGGTGAGCCTGGACAGGCCCAGCTTCCAAAGCTCCAAAATGAGAGTTGATCCGAGTAAAACAGACACATTGAGACTGAATTCCCAGACTTCTGTTACTAAAGGTCTTTGTTTCTTCCATTCCCTTCCTTGCTTGCTCACATTCTAGCGAAGTCCCTCTATCATAGTACAAATGACACAGTGGTATAGTGTAATGACCCACTGGGACGAAAGTGAAGAAGTACACATTTTATAATAAGAAAACCTGCAAAGTGGCTACTGTGAGTGTGAACAACCTAAGACAGATTTCTTAGGGAGGATTTCAGAAACAGTACACCGATTTTGGGGGGGACTGTTTGCATTGTTCCTAGTTTTATTCCATCGGCTCTTCCAGACCTCATTTACTTCGCCACGTGGTGTGGCAGGTTGCTTGAGCCCGAGACTTGGAGTGAAGTTACATGTTCTAATCCAATCTCTACAGCTCTTGAAAAGTCACTGATTCTTTTTTGTTTAGTCCTTCCCTCTGTTCAGTACATGTTATGGTAAATCATTGATAGGGGCCTCCTGAAAATGGAAAAGATCGGGGCTTCATGAAGGGTTTAGATTGTTTGAGAGAAAAGAGTAATGTAATGTAATGTAATGTAATGTAAATGCAAGATATTACTTCTATTCAGAGCCCTCATATTAGTTGTAGACATAAAGGTTGGCTAATCAAATTATATTATTCTAAATAAAACATAGAAGGGGGTTGGGATAAGTAGGTGAAGATGATTAAGGAGGGCACTGGTTGCGATGAGCACGGTGTGTTGTATGGAAATGTTGAATCACTAAATTCTACATCTGAAACTAATATTGCCCCGTCTGTTAACTAACTATAATGCAAGCTAACTGTAGTTAACTAACTGTAATGTAAACTAACTGTAGTTAACTAACTGTAATGTAAATAAAAACAAGCAAAAAGAAGCATATTGGAAAAAAATAAAACATAATAAAAAGAACATTGTGTTTTCACTGCAGGGATAAGGAAAAGTGTACATCTGTGGGGAAAAAATATGTGAAAAATATGGTGGTTTCCCAAATAATTAAGTGACATTTCTTTTCTCTTTGAAGTACTCTTATATAAGGAGTATAAATAAGCAAAAGGAAATGTATTTGGTTTTGAAAATGAAAATAATACAGAGCTTGCCCATTTTGCCTCTTCTCCTAATAAGTAGAAGGATTGAGAAGTCTTTATTGGTTCCTGATTTCCTCTCTATGAATGGCTTAGCCTTTTCCTACCCCATTCTACTTTACATATGACTTGTATGTCACAGAAAACTTTAACAGCTTGATTTCTGGGGTTGGTATCTCTGGCTTCAAATTCCAGTTTTACTCTTCTTAGTTATAGGACCTTGGGCAACTTTCTTAACCTTTCTGGACTTCAGGTCCCTCATCTGTACAGTGGGGATAATAATAGTACATCCCTTACAATGTTGTAGTGCATATTAGTGCTCGGTTCTTAGAAAGCTCTCAGCAAATCTTAGCTACTAATATTACTTTCTTTTAATATATGACTTACTGTTTCTCGTGTTAGACTGATTTATGTTTGTTTCCATCTCTCCCACTAAGTTGTGAGAGGGAATTGTGTCTTCTTCACCTTTTTTCTCTCTCCCAGGTGTTTACTATAATGCATTATACCTCGTAGATACCTAGTAAATATTTGTAGAATTGAATTATCTCATGCATCTTGAAAATCTATGCACAAAATCCTATGACATTTCAAATGAAGGATCAGATATCCAGTGTACTGCAAAAACCTATTTTAAAGGGAAAAAATCACCTTAAAGACCACACCTGAATCATTCCTCCCTCTTGCCATCCTCAGGCTCAACCTTAAATCAGGCTACAGTATTCCATTTGTACTGTTGTCTCTAGTCTTTGCCTGTTAGCCATCCTGTACCACTCACAGCACCAGAGCTCACTGTTCTCACGAGGCTTGCACTGAACCATGTCTTCCCGCAGGACCTGTAGACTGTTCCACATCAGTCCTCCACTTTAGTCCTTAGAACTCAACAATTACAACCTCCCAGTTTCTGTCTCATGTGAAGTGGGATTTGTAAGGTTTAACTCTCATGAATCACATTCTGTTGATCACATAAATAAATAAGAAGTTGTGTGATTCTGTTAAACAAGTTTGAACGCCTTTCTGGCTACCCACTTGAAGCAGTAATCTTTGCTAACACATTTTTTTAAATGTTCTCTGGAGGCATCTGGTTGAAACCCGTAAGCAATTGGAGTGAGTGAGGCATTGTAGTAACAACAGATTTGCTGTGTAATACTTGGGTCTAAGAAATGTCACATTCCCTCATTTGTTCAAAATCTAATTATATCTGGTCCGGTTGTGAGCTTTATTTTTCTGATCCCAGTCAGGTTTGGGGAATTCATTCCCCTTCCTGAGGGTCAGGCAGGAGGGTATTTTCACAGTAAAGGCATTAGGGGATGGGTGGTTTTGATCACAGTTAATGCTGGTCAAAGTTCTGCAGGTTGGCAGCTCCAGCCCCCTTAGGCTGAGTGGAGGCATAAGATGCATCTGAGCTGTCTCCTCCCTCATTCCTGGTATCCAGTCAGCCTTCATCTATTTGTGTTGGCTTCCTCTACTAGAGTTAAGCATTTCTACTCAATATGAAACCCTGGGCCTCTACCACTCTTGAAAACCAACCCCTTCTCCATCTGTCCCTTCCCATCAACCTCCTCTTGCCCCTGTCCTAGAGGTTGGCTCTAGGGCGTCTTCCAGGCCAAACTGTCAAAAAAAAAAAAGGTCCTGCTGTTTCTCCCCTGTGAACACCAGAAGCCTCCAGGATGAAACTGCTTAGATGAAAAGCATAAAGAAGAAGGAAAAAAAAGATTGCTCTCTGTCCTGAGTCTTAGAGGAAAAATTAAGATCGAATTTAATATCTCTATAAATTATTCTGCTGTGTATTTTGCTAAAGTCCCTTGCCTTACCACATATTCTCTTTCACGCCAAACTCAGAAGTCTCAGCACAAAGGCCCATTGCAAGGAGACAAAGGGGTAGGGTCAGCGTAAGCAGGATTTCTACCCAGAGTGCATCTGGGAATAGCAGACAGAACCTTGCTCTTCTGGGACAATAGAAACTTCCAAGGGGCTACACTGTGACCAATATCTGGATTCTCAATGAGGAAATAGAACTTCTTCCATGGGTTGAGTCCTAAAACAAGCAAGGGAGATTAGATTCTGGTCTTTATCTTTTTTGTGATAAGCCTATATTTTAGCTAACATTAAATGTTTGGCTACTCATATAGGGCAAACAAAGCAATTCTTGAATAGACCAGTGCCCTTGGAATCCAAGGAACGGTTTTATTTAATGGGCTCATTTTGTTGATAATATATTCAGAGCAAAGATGTTAAGTTTTAAAGTCAATCGTCACTATTTTGACTAATGTTTAGGAGTTGCTATAAATTAAAAAAGTAAACTTAAAAATTATCTAAAGATATATAATTGTATTAGTTTTTTAAGCATTTTACATTTTGATCATTTTATAATTTTAATTAAAATTTTAATTATTTTAATTAATTTTTGATTTAATTAAAATAACAAATGGTTTTAAATTATTTTAATTATGATTTTAATTAAAATTATTTTAATACATTGAACTATTACAGTGGCTCCAAATTCAGGTTCTTAAAATTTTTCTTTTAAAAATTAAGCATACTATGAGCACTGGGTGTTATATGCAACTGATGAATTGTTGAACATTACATCTGCAATTAATGATGTACTATGTGTTGGCTAATTGACTTTAAATTAAAAAACTTAAGAATACCTATAATAAACATCAGAGAATTTACAAATATATTAATTCTAAGAATTAGGACCTAACTTGAGTGTAACTAGGGATTTGGGTTAATCAAGCTATTCTCTAATATGCTTTTTTTTTCAGGGTATGGAAAATGCTTTTTATGTTCTATTTCATTTTTTAAAATTGAGGTTTAACTAATATATAATATTGTATGAGTTCAAGACGTACAGTGTGTTGATTTGGTACATTTATATATTGCGGTATGATTACCATTATAACACTATCTAACACCTCCACCACGCACATAATTAGCGTTTCTTTTTTTGTGGGGAGAACGTTTACAGTCTAGTCTCTTAGCAACTTCGAAGCATGTAACACAGTATTGTCGACTATGAACATAATGCTGTGTGTTAGATCTCCAAAATGTATTTATCTCCTAACTCACAGGGTACAAACAGGTAAGTTTGTACCCTGTGAGCAACATCTCCTCAATTCCTCTACCCCTAGCCTTTGACAGCCACCATTTTACTGTTTCCGTGAGTTTAGTTTTCTTAGACTCCACATACAAGTGATATCATATATTTGTCTACGTCTGATCTAGCTGACTTAGCATAATGCTCTCAAGTTCCATCCCTGTTGTCACAAATGTAGGATTTTCTTCTTTCCCAAGACTGCAGAAGACAGCCCCCACAACAGAGAATTATCCTGTCCAAATGTCAGTAGCTCTGCTGCTGAGAAACCCTGGGGTTTACCAGTGTTAGGGTTTAACCCAAGCCAGACAGTTATTTCCTTGACTTTAAAACAACAGTTGCGGGGCGCCTGGGTGGCTCAGTGGGTTAAAGCCTCTGCCTTCAGCTCAGGTCATGATCCCAGGGTTATGGGATTGAGCCCCACATCAGGCTCTCTGTTCAGCAGGGAGCCTGCTTCCTCCTCTCTCTCTGCCTGCCTCTCTGCCTACTCGTGATCTCTGTCAAATAAATAAACAACAAAAAAAATCTTTAAAAAAAAACACAATAAAATAAAACAACAGTTGCTAGAACAGAGCATTTGTGGCCATGACAACCCCAGGGAGACTATGGTTAGTAGTGCCAATAGAACCCCACAATGGCAGGAAAACTGACCTCTGTGCCATGATGTAAGGACATAAGAGGGACGGATGGTGGAGGAATGGAAATGTGAGATGGTCATAGCCTTTGGGAACACCTGTTGAAGAAAGCTGGGAAATTTCTGAATGAAATTGTAATCTGAGTCCTGCATTCTTTTTTTTTTTAAATAAATTTTAAATCACTATGTTTATATCTCAGCCTTATCTCAGAAGAGCACTCAATTTCCTTTTGTGAAATAGTTTCTAGGAAACAACTGTTACTGCAGGTTTTTCAGCATATTAAAGAGAATAAATAGAAATAAAATAGGCATTTCTATTTTTTCTTTAGGGTTAGAAGCCCATCTTCAGATTATTGTTGAAATATATTCAAAGCTTTGACTTCGTATTATCAAAATATTTTCTCAAGAAATTCCACTTCTGTTTATCTGTCAAAGTCATCTCATTTTTATCCTAATTCAAAATAATTCAATCAAACTGTATTTACGAACATGGTTATTGATAATATTAAAGTGTTTAAAAATAATTAGTAACATGCCAGTAAGAATATAATATTTCGCCTAAAAAATGTTTAAGAGGTACCAGACAAATGACAAGAACTAATTGCCTCATAAATGACATTGGCTTTGAAAGAGATTTTTATTTGATAATTTTCTCAGGGCATATTTATCAATCTAAATATTTTGTGTCTTGGCTGAGAAAATGAGAAAACAAATGAAAAACACATTTTTAATTTGAAAATCCTTCCTAGAGATTATTTCTTTCTCCCCATTTTAGAAATGAGTCTTCAGTTATTTATTTACTCATTCATTCATTCATTTATTTATTTAAAGATTTTATTTATTGATTGATAGAGACACAGAAAGAGAGGGAACACAAGCAGGGGGAGTGGGAGAAGGAGAAGCAGGCTTCCCACTGAGCAGGGAGCCCAATGTGGGGCTCGATCCCAGGATCCTGGGATCATGACCTGAGCCTAAAGCAGACATTCAAGGACTGAGCCACCCAGGTACCCCGAGTCTTTAGTTATTTAAACGATAGGATATATATTCAGAATATAGAGAGAACTCTTTAAACAATAGAAAAGAGGCAATCAATCCAAGCACAGATTAGACCAAAGATATTGCTAAAGAGGATAGACATATGGTGAATATGCACATGAAAAGCTGCTCTATATAATTAGGCATTAGGGAAATATAAATCAAATACCATATACCTGTTAGAATGATTAAAATAAAAAATGCTGATAATACTAGGTGCTGACAAGATGCAGTGCAACTGAATCTCTCACACACTGCTTGTGAGAATGTGAGTGGTAGAGCCCCTTGGAAAGTTTGGCAGTTTCATTAGAAGTTAAACATGGAGTTACGATCTGACTATATACTCACATTCCTGGGTATGTATCCTAGAGAAATGAAAACTTAAGTTCATATGAAAACCAGTAGATAATGTTCATAGCATCTTTATTTACAATAGTCTTTCATGTCTTTTCATGTCTACAATAGTCTTAAATGTCTTTCAACGGGTGGCTGGATAAACATACTGTGGTGATCCCTACAATGGATATTAATATTTTATTAAGCGATAAAAAAGAACAAAGTAGGAATAAGCAAATACCTGGATTAATTTCAAGGGCATTGTAATGAGTTAAAAAGCCAATCTCAGAAAATTACTTTCTGTAGGATTCCATTCATGTAACATTCTAAAAGTGACAAAGTGATAATGGTGAAGAACCAAGGAATAGTTGCTAGGGATTAGGATCGGGGGTGGGATGGGAAGGTTACTATGAAAGTACGAAGCATACTTCTTGGTGGTGACAGAACAGTTCCATATCCTGTTAGTGTGTTTACACTCATCTATACATGTCGTAAAATTTCATAGAACTCTGCTGCATAAAAAAGACTAGTGTACAATTGTTACAATCTGACTAAGCCTATATTATCAATATTATTGTACCAATATCAGCTTCTTGGCTTTTATAATATTGTGTAAGATGTTATCTTTGGGGAAATCTGGGTGAAGTGTACATGGGAGTTATCTGTATTATTTTTGAAATTTCTTGTAAATCTAAAATTGTTTCAAAATAAAATTTGAAGAAAACCTAGGGGTTAATTGAAAACCTAGTTAAAAATTGACTTGGTCAGTTAGTTTCCACACTCTTATACACACCTTCCTCTCACCTTAGAATTCTTCTCTAGAACTCTCTGCAGTGAATAAAGGAATAAAGGCTCCTATGATAGATATTATTAAGCTCTATCCATTTGGAAGCCTATTATTAAGTCTAACGTGGAGTTTCCCTAGTGGGGATACTAGGGAATACTGCATGCTACATATGCAGTAGAAAAGAAAACGTCTACCAGATACCTTGAAATAGTAAACATAGAATATAAATATAAAAGAACAACCAAACCTCACTATATAAAGGAAATCCACAGTTTAAAAGACCAAGAAAAAGAAAAGGAAAGTAACTGGTCATTTAGAGAACAAAAGAAAATTTTGAATCTGTGCGCACTATTTCTTGTCCCTAAAGAGAAGTGGGAAGATGTGGTATTCATAAAATAAGTGTTGGGCAATCAGAAACAAAAAAGGGGAGCACCTGGGTGGCGCAGTTGATTAAACATCTGACTTTGGCTCAAGTCATGGTCTTGAGTCCTGGGATCAAGCTCCATGTTGGGCTCCTTGCTCAGCAGGGAGTCTGCTTCTCTCTCTCCCTCCGTCTGCCACTCCCCCTGCTTGTGCTGTCTCTCTCTTTATACCTCTCTGTAAAATAAATATATATAATCTTGAAAACAAACAAACAAGCAAAAAAAGAGCTCTTAGACATTAACTCCATGATTTTTACTTCTTTCTACATTTTTTAGAAGGGCTTGAATTACATAATGTTTTCAAGCAAAGAGTAAGATGGAAAATCTAGAAAGGAAAAATAAAACAGAAGGTGAAGCCTAAATATCAACAATTTGTATATTAAGAATTCCAGAAAAAAAAGAATTAAAACAAAACTAAAAGGGTAGGTAGGGGGAGAAAATCAAGGGAGAAGAAATAATAAAAGAACTAAGAATTTTCCAGAGCTAAAGAAACTTCTTATGGAAGCAATCTACCAAGTGATGACCAGATCGAATAGAAAAGTCCCTCATCAAGATAAAACTTCATAAAAATTCAGTACTTTCGAAGATAATGCATAAAATAGAAACTTCTTCCAAGATTAAAAAAAGGATACAGATCACTTGCATAGAAGAAGAAATCAGATTGGTGCATTAGACTCTTCAAAGTAAAATGTTCATAGAAAAATAATTTAAACCTAGCATTCTCTACTCTAGTCAATTTAATCAAGTCTAGGAAGAGTATAAAGACCATTTTCAATATGGAAGGACTCAGAAACTTTAGGTGCCAGGCATCATTTTCATAAGTTACTTGAGGACATAATCCAGCAAGATAATAGTAGAAACCAAGAAAAAGAATGGGGTACAAAGAGTTGGGAACTATCCCAGTAGTTAGTGAGGCAAAGAAGAGGCAAAGGCTTGAATAACAAGCCAGGAAATCAAGTAAGTAGACTCTAGGAAGACTATCTTAAGAAGAATAAAGAAGTGTTTTCCAAGCATTAGATACCGTGTAACTATATATTGAGAGATGGTAGTAATGGCATGGTGAAGAAAAACAAAAAACTGTGTTGAAAAATGCATTTGACTATGAAGCAAAATAAAATATGTCAAGATTTTAAGAAATTGAGGAAATCTAAGAAATAGCATAATAAAAGGTAGTTGAGAAAAGGGAGAAGCAGTATGACCCCTAGAGAATCTTAAATTGGAAAACTGAAAATAGTAATAATTTAAGTCTATTATTTAAAGTTAAAAAATAATACAAAAGAATTAAAATCAGAGGTAGTTAAAAACAGTTTATGTTATTTATTTATTTTTTACTGAGGAAATATTAAAGGTTTTATTTTTTTAAGTTTTTATTTTAATCCCAGTTACTTAACATACAGTATAATATTAGTTTCAGGTGTACAATATTGTGGTTCAACACTTCCATAGGACACCTGGTAGTCCCCACCACAAGTGCCCTCCTTAATCCCCATCACCTATTTCACCCATCCCCCCCCCACCTCCTCTCTGGTGACCATTAGTTTGTTTTCTATAGTTAAGACTCTGAAATTCCATGCTCATGGATAAGAAGAACAAACAGTTAAAAAATGTCTATACAACCCAAAGCAATCTATACATTTAATGCAATCCTATCTGAATACCAGCAACATTTTTTTTTTCACAGAACTAGAGCAAACAATCCTAAAATGTGTATGGAACCACAAAAGACCCTGGATAGCCAAAACAATCCTGAAAAGGAAAAGCAAGGCTGGAGGAATCACAGTTCTGGACTTCAAGTTATATTACAGAGCTATGGTTGTTAAGACAGTTTGGTGCTGGCACAAAGACAGACACATAGATCAACTGAAGAGAATAGAAAACCTAGAAATGGACCCACAACTATATGGTCAACTAATCTTTGACAAAACAGGAAAGAATATCCAATGGAAAAAGGACAGTCGCTTCAATGAATGGTATTGGGAAAAGTGAACAGCAACATGCAGAAGAATAAAACTGGACCACTTTCTTACACCATACACAAAATTTAAAAAATGGATGAAAATCCTAGAGGAGGACAAAGGCAGCAACCTCTTTGACCTTGGCCAGAGCAACTTCTTACTAGATGTGTTGCTGGAGGCAAAGGAAACAAAAGCAAAAATGAACTATTGGGACTTCATCAAGATAAAAAGCTTCTGCATGGTGAAGGAAACAATAAAACTTAAGGGTGGCCTATAGGATGGGAGAAGATATTTGCAGATGACATATCTGATGAAGGGTTAGTATACAAAATCTATAAAGAACTTATCAAACTCAACACCCAAAAAGCAAGTAATCCAATTAAGAAATGGGCAGAAGATGTAAATAGACATTTTTTCCAAAGAAGACATCAGACGGCTAATAGACACATGAAAAGATATACAACATCACTCATTACAAATGCAAATAAAGAACAATTACAGGGGCACCTGGGTGGCTCAGTGGGTTAAGCCTCTGCCTTGGGCTCAGGTCATGATCTCAGGGTCCTGGGATCGAGCCCCACATTGGGCGCTCTGCTCAGCAGGGAGCCTGCTTCCCCCACCCCACCCCTGGCCTTCTTGTGATCTCTTTCAAATAAAGAAATAAAATCTTTAAAAAAAAATTTTAAAAAAAGTACAATTACAATAAAAACCATGATGAGATACCAGCTCACACCCATCAGAATGGCTAAAACGAACAACATAGGAAACAAAAGATGTTGGTGAGGATGTGGAGAAAGGGGAAACCTCTCACACTGTTGGTGGGAATGCAAACTGGTGCAGCCACTCTGGAAAACAGTATAGAGGTGCCTCAAAAAGTTAAAAATAGAACTACTCTATGATCCAATAATTGTACTACTATGTATTTATCCAAGAGTTACAAAAATACAGGTTCAAAGGGGCTCATGTACTCTGTTGTTTACAGCAGCATTATCAACAATAACCAAACTATGGAAAGAGCCCAAGTGTCCATCGACTGATGAATGGATAAAGAAGATGTGATACATGCACACACCCCTATA
>ML103245.1:19476-37682 GCA_003697995.1 Taxidea taxus jeffersonii
CTTCCTTCCTTCCTTCCTTCCTTCCTTTCTTTCTATTTTAAAGTTTTATTTATTTATTTTGTGTGAGAGAGAGCTCACACGCAAGCAGAGAGAGGGGCAGGAGGAAAGAATCTCAAGCAGACTCTATGTTGAGCCGGAAGCCCGACACAGGGCTTGATCTTGACCTCATAACTGAGCTGAAATCAAGAGTCAGATGCTTACATGACTAAGCCACTCAGGTGCCCCTCACAATTCTTAGTGAAATGTTCTTTTAGTTTTGCATGCTTTTTTTTTTTAAAATATTTTATTTTTATTTATTTAAGAGAGAGACAGTGAGAGAGAGCATGAGCGAGGAGAAGGTCAGAGGGAGAAGCAGACTCCCCATGGAGCTGGGAGCCCGATGTGGGACTCGATCCCGGGACTCCAGGATCATGACCTGAGCCGAAGGCAGTTGCTCAACCAACTGAGCCACCCAGGCGCCCCTGCATACTTTTTTTTTTTATGTTATGTCAGTCACTATACAGTAATTCATTAGTTTTTGAGGTAGTGTTCCATGATTCATTATTTGTGTATAACACCCAGTGCTCATTGCAATATGTACTTTTTAATTGGCTTGTTTTCTTATTCTGGATACATGATTTGTTTTCCTCTATGTTCTTTTTTTATTGGTATTGCCTGTTCTTTCTCCTTCTGTTCACTCCAGTAGAGTATAGCAATAGAAATTAGAATATTATTTAAAAATAAAGTTAAATTGAACCCGCTTGAGGCTGATTGATTTGAGCACGTAATTCTTAGCCACTCATGCACACACCTATCGACTGAGGGAAAGTATTCATTTAGAAAACAGCTTGTGGCCCTCTTGGTTTTTACCCAGCTCTTGGTCTAGGGCAAAATGTCTTAGACTGAAGACTCTTCAGGTGTCTTAACGAGGAAATCCACAGCAGAGATGAAAGTTCTTCTCTAGTAGATCTGGGGTTTGGATGGCCTCAGATAACCATGTCTGTGGTTGCCTGTCCTGGGGAGACCTTCCCTGGAAGAGCAGGTCTGAACCTCTGAGCGGGCTGATTAGGAGATAATATTGTAACGGCCCCACCTGTCTGACTTGGCAGGAAGTTCATGTTCTTGATTCTCTGCTCATTAATATCAGGTGGTTCCCAGATTCGGCTCCTAATGGGCTACGTGCAGTTTTGTGGGTCAAGGCACAGTTGGCCAGTTTGTCTATAATTCCTCATCAAAACTTCCCATTCTTGTTTGTTTGACATGGGAACTTGGGAATATTTCTTAACTCTCAGAAGTTAAGTACCTGGTGTGGATAAGTCTAAGATGTAATTAGAGTCAACTAATATTTTACAAATACCTTTGGCATATTCAAGTTTAAAACATGGTACAGTTTTAATTATTATCAAAAACATTCCACACATCTGAGATTAAAGCTTTTCTATGGACCTTCTGGGACCCTCTTCTGGACACCTAACCAGACCTCAACCCCAAATCCTCTGTCTCCCATGCCTTCCACTCCCCAACCCTGGCACCAGCCCAAAATAGCCCTGTTCTTAAAAAAACGTATGTTCTCAATCAAGAGATAACACGTACACAGGGAAGTTAATTTCAGCATTTAAAAGACGATGTTAGAGTCCTATGGGATTTTTAGCAAAACAGTAACAGCAAAGTTTGGGATGTGTGCTGTGACAAGTTCAATAACTGTTGGAACAACAGGAAATAAACTTTCAAACTGGTTTTATTCTATAAAATCCGCAAGAAGTGGTTTATGAAATTGAGCATTTGCCTTGGGTTTGTTAGTTGTTTCACTGATTTCAAAGCCATGGCTTTAAATGACCCCAGAATTTCACTGATGAAATTTAACATAGAAAATTTAACATAGAAAACACTTAAGATATTTTGAAAGAGATTTGGGTTCACATTTGACCTCTACCAGTTACTATCTATGTGGCTTAGTCTCTCTGAAATTTAGTTTTTTCATCTATAAAAAGGGAATAATCTTTCCTCATGTAAGATATGATATTTGAAAGCATTTGGTAATAGTAAAGAAAATTCTGGTTATTGCCCAGGTGGACTATTTCTGTAACTAGTAAAGGGCTGCCTTTTTTTTTTTTTTTTTAAGAGTTAAAGGAACATATTTCATTCTAAAAACTCCCTGGGATAAATTGGGCTCTGAGCAAGCTGTGATAGCTTGCGACTGCTTACTCTGTCTTGAAGTTAGCACCTCCCTGTGTCTACAGTCTCCAGTTTAATCTCCTTACTCCACTGTAGACGCAGATTAAAGGAGGCAGAGATCCAGCTTTTGCTCTCTTTTAGTGCTAAGTCCACACCAAAGAGGAAATGAAGACAGAATTGCCAAGTCACTGGCTCCCTTCAGAACACTGTGAAATCAAACTGTTTCTTATTCCAGGTGTCAGCTCTCATAGGCCCAGGGTTTAATGCTGTGCATCTCCACTTGCCCTTGTCACAATTTAATCTGGCTACGCTTCAAAACCACATAATAAAACACAATGGTCAGGGAGCCAGGGTGGCTCAGTGGGTTAAGGCTTCTGCCTTCAGCTCAGGTCATGATCCCAGGGTCCTGGGATCGAGCCCCGCATTGGGCTCTCTGCTCAGCAGGGAGCCTGCTTCCTCCTCTCTCTCTGCCTGCCTCTCTGCCTACTTGTGATCTCTGTCTGTGAAATAAATGAATAAAGTCTTTAAAAAAAAATAAAACAATGGTCAAAACCCATTTGACAACTATCTTGGTTTCTACCAAAACTTGTATCTTTTGTAAAATCAGCATTTTAAACACCAATACGTTTTAGAACATTAGCTACAATATTAGCAAAGGAACAAAGTTTATGCAATTTACTTTTTTTTTTTTTTTTGCAGTGGGTATGTGCTAATACATTGATCCAACTTTTGGAATTTAAACTTGAACCAGAATACACACAGAATATTTTTCCATTTATGAAGTACTCTCATACACACTATTATCATTTGATTCTTTCAGGAAGAATGGGAAATGATTGCTCTATTTTAGAAATTTCGAACTGAGAATAGGTAGGACTTCCTTAAGACCTCATTGCCACTAGCAGTAGACTGAACCAGAAAGAAAAAAATCTGCCAATCTTCCATCAAACTTCACTGCTTCTGGGGGTTGGGGAAGAATAATGAAGGGCTCTGAAAAAAGGCACGTGACCCACTCGTGGATGGGAGGCAGAGACTTGTGCTGGGAAAGGTGACCAGGACTCCCCAGGTCTCCTTGGCTCTTCCAGGTCACAATGGCACCGTGAAGACATAGCAGCTGAGTGTCAGTTCAAGGAGGATTACCATTGCTTTCCCCACTTACTGTGGAGAAGGAGTACAACACAAGATTCAAAGCTGGAGCTTGAATGTCACAGTGTCCCTGTTCTAGCTCTACTGCCTTAGTAGCATGTGTGCTCTGGGGAAAGTCACCTAATCTTTCAAAGTGTGTGTTTCTGTAAAATGCCGAGAAGATTAAATGAGATAATGATGTTAGTAAAACCTGGCACAGGGTCTGCCACAGAGATTTTGATGAACACGGAAGATGGGATACAAGGAACTGGCAACATCCTGCATGCAGAGCTGATGGCTTGGGTTTGCAAAGTTGAATCCCCTTGTCTGAATACAATCCACAGATGAGTTTTGGCTGATGGAGAGATGAGCCACCTAGTACCTTGGATGTCAAACAACTTTTCTGAGGAAAACAAAGTAGGGCCATGAATGCCCTATGATTGAAGGGTGATGTGCATATATTTTTTCTTCCTATTTAGTTAGTTTGGGGCTTCATTCCAGCATCTTCTCATAAGTTTAGAGGTAGGGTGGACAGCTCCTAATCCTGTCACCTTAGCATAAGTAAAGTATGAGGGGAGCAGAGAATAAGTGATTGTCTGCCAGAGGGAAGACAGTGGGACATTTGTGCCAAATTAGTTCTGTCTTCATTTCTTTCAGCTGGCATCCTTTCTTGTAAGTCTTTATCGCATTGTACTGGAAGAGCCTTGCTGCAGCTGTATATAAATATAGCTGGGGGTGAGAAAAGATTTTGTTGTAAACATTTTTTCATGATTTTTTTTTTCCAAAGTGAATTCAAGAGAAAAGATTGTGGCTTGGCTGGGCATGAGAATGGAGGGACAGAAAGAGCACATATATAAACAGAGCATATCCTTTTTCCATGTAATGATGGCTGACGCTTATGTTCCTACAAGGAATTGTTTGTACCACTCAGGAGTCAGATCACCTCATGCTGCAGACAAATTATAACCTTTTAGTGCTTCTCTCCCTAGTATAGGAAGCAGTGGTATTGCAAAGCCTTTCTTGAACTCCCAGGAACAGAATATCAGATGCTGAATTTTTTTTTAAAGATTTTATTTATTTATTTGACAGACCGAGATCACAAGTAGGCAGAGAGGCAGGCAGAGAGAGAGGAGGAAGCAGGCTCCTCACTGAGCAGAGAGACTGATGTGAGACTCGATCCCAGGACCCTGGGATCATGATGGGAGCTGAAGGCAGAGGCTTTAACCTACTGAGCCACCCAGGCGCCCCAGATGATGAATTTTCTATAAAGAGTACAGTCTATATTACCATACAAGACATATCTTTTTGGGGCATCAGAAAAGGGTAGGTCAACAGTCCTCCCATCCTACCTTAATACTTGCAGAAAGAAGGCACATGCCGAAAGAGAGATGGTACCTGGTGAGGCAGATGTGGAAAGAATTCCTTTTCACTACAGTACTATCCACTCCATTGGAACCAGACCTCTTATCATCATGGCTGAGAAAAAAGAGGTGGAGCCTAGACCCATGATGAAGAGAAGATAAGGTCTGCTGGTTGCTGATCCAATGAATCCGTGGACTGGCAAGATTACTTCCCAGGATACCACTCTATAGGAGGCATAAAACAGCAGTAGCTATGTTACAGGATGGAGAAAATGTCCTATCTGGAATTCCTTTCAGAGAGAAAACTGTTAACTGTTGAGAGGAATACTTTGAGAAGATGCTTGGCATGGGGGAGGGCAGGGTTTGGGTTGAGATAAGATTCCAAAGGGAAATAAATGCCCAAGGAGCAAGATAGGGTTGCTAAACTGCCTTCTAGAAGGTTCTGCTTTAGCCAAGCCTGTGTTTTGCTGAGTGGAGTATGCAAGTTTGGAGCCAGAACAGAATTGTGAGGAGATAGAGATGCTCCCTGTGCCACCAGGCATCCTTCTTTTCAGTCCTTTCCCTTGGAATTACTCACCCAGACTCTATCCACTTAAATGCCACAAGTACGTTGGCCACATGACCTCCTGTGGGCAGATGAATCTTGGCTTGCTTTGGTTGCCTTTATCTGGAGCAGCACCTGACCGGAGGTGGCCTGGAAGGGAAGAAGGGCAGGCAGGCCCTGGCTCTGTGCTGTAGAAAAAATGAAGGAAGGGGGATTAGGGAGATGTGGACTAGGTCTGCCCAACTTCTTCTGTTACCCTTCACAGAGTTGCAAATGGTTCAAAATTAAAGTTACTGAAGGATGAATTACCAGAATTCTTACTCTAATCCCTCTATGCCCTCTGTATAGGTATATATAGGAGAGACTCCCCTCTGACACAGCTCAGCCATTCACAGTGTGTGAGAAGGGCTGAAAGGACTGTGTCCTTATATGCCTTTACGGCCATTTCTTCTCTTCCTCCCTTCTGGGGATGAATTCTAGCATTCGCCCTCCTTTCAGAGCACAGGGTAGAGCAGACACGCCCAGAGCATGTCGTAGGAATTATTTCTCTATTTACCAATAGTACTCTTTATGCAATCCTCATGTCCATTTGGCCTAGAGGGGAGCTTGGGCAATGGTTGTGCTGTGCTCCAATGACTTCTTACCTAACTGGCTTCTCAGACTCCCCTCATTCTGTGGCCAGGGCTTCCCGCCCATGCAGTATCTAAGCCATGAGCACCAGGGTATCACTTCTTTCAAGTCTCAAGACTGCAGAGAACAATGAGGATTTATCCGATTAGACCTATATGAGATTTTTGAAAACAAATTTAAATTGTTGTAGAATATACCCTCTTTCTTATAACCAATGTCTTTTTTTATCCTTTGGCTAATCAAAAGACTTGCTGTAGAAAACAAAAGGGAAAATACAATCTTATTCTTGAAAAGAAAAATTAACATGTGTAACTCAGATGTCAGCTCAGACCTACCCATAGTTTGAGAAAACACTTATAATTGATTTCAGATTGAACTAAAATAATTGCTACTTATATAGCTTTCTTTCAGACAACTAATCCAATCTTACAATAAGGTGGTATAGTGTTCAGATCAACTTCTGAACACTATACATATAGTATACATATACTGGAGATACATATAATTCAGGGCACCACATTATAAGAAACTGAAGATCTGAGGCATATACAGAGGAGAATGATGAGAATGATTTAAGGGATAGGAAGTCATGTTATATAAAGAAGGTTCAGGAACTTGTTACTTTTTTCCTTAGAAAAATTAACAAGTACTTAAGAGGGAAATGCTAGTTATCTTAAAATATTTGGAAAGCAACTAGGTTCATTTTACCCCTATCAGGAAAGCATAATTATACCTAATAAATAGGGAGTTACGGAAAAAAGAGTTTGATTCGGTATAAGAAAGACCATTCCAGCAATTGGTATCCCCTAGAAATGCAATGTCCAAGAAAGAAGTGAGTTTCCCTACCCTAAAGTCATTCAATCAACAAATATTTTTTTGTGGCTAAGTTCTAGGCATCATTTTAACACTGTGATATAGCCATGAATAAACTCCAGAAAAGGCCATATATAGTTAGCCATATATCTGGTATAGGAGATTTTATCTGAAGAGGAAAACTAACATGTTATTTTGGGGGATTTTTTTCTACTCATTCATTTGAAGAAAACAATAACAACAAGCCTATTTATTTACCATTAAAATTAGTCCTTTCTGGATAATAATTATTGTTTCTTATTTTCCCCCAGTGCTAATGAATTTCTGTTCATTGAATAAAAATATGTACTAAGGGTGCCTGGGTGGTCAGTTCGTTAAGCACCCGACTCTTGGTTTTGGCTCAGGTCATGATCTGAGAATCCTGGGATTGAGCCCTGAGCCAGGCTCTGTGCTAAGTGGGGAGTCAGCTTGAAGGCTCTCTCCCTCTGCCCCTCCCCTCACTTGTGCATGCTCTTTCTCTCTCAAATAAATAAATAAATCTTAAAAAAAAAAAAAGTAGACGCTCAATTAGATCTGGATTGTGGCTTTACTAAACCCAGGAGGAAGACAGCAATGATAATAAGTTTTCTATCGTGGTAGCCCAACAGTCTGCCCTTCCCACTGTTCCAGTCAATCAGTGTTTTTAATCTAACCTTTCTTTTCAAACACATTAGCTTTTACCCTAAACCTTGTACATTGTTACATCTGATGACATGTTTTCCATGGCTTCATTCGAATCCCTGGTAAAATCATTAGAGAGAATGAGAATAGAGTGTTCCCATCAGCTTTCCATTAAACAGCTAATCAATGTTACTGTGCAATTGGAAATCCAACTTGCTAACTGTAGTACTACATATAGAATTAAAAAACTCTTATTAACACAGATACTGTGAAAGATCTTGGGAAATGCCATAAATACCAAGGCACTGTGTTTTAGCACATTTCATTCTGTCATTAAAAAAAGTATATTTTGTTATCAAAATGCCTTGATCTTCTGGATGTCACCATTTCATTTTCTGCATGTTCATGAGCTATATTCAAGAATTTGAAAATTTTCCACAATCTGAATATATCTTTTTAATTTTTTTAAATTAGAACATCTAGAGTCTTTGGTCACCTAAACTTTCGGTTTAGTGTCTCTAGGTGTGAAATTATTTTCCTGAATACTTTTTCCCCTGGATACTTTTTAATCTGTTCATGTCCTTTTATTAAAAATTTCTATTAAGAATATACTTTAAAGTATCTTCCAAGCTGAATTTAACAGAAGAGCTATATTTTGACTATGGTAAAAGATGTTGCTTGAATTTAATTGATACAAGAAATAAAAAATACTTATATAAATAACAAATAAAATGGTGATAAATTCCCCAAGTATGTGAAAAACTTTACAAAATTATTAAAAGATGGAGAACTACCTTATGCTACTGTCTTCTTTCCATCATTCCCATAGAAGTTTTGTCGGTCATGGAATACATTTTCACTTTAAAACTAGGCTTCCAATTCCAAATATTATATTGTTAATTAAAAGAAGAGATGAGAAAAGTTGGGACCATTTATTTGGTATTAGAAGTTTGGATTTTAAAAACTTCCAGAAAGTATTAAAATTTGGTTTCCTAAACCTCACAAGAATTTCCCAGCTTTTATGTTTATTGTCTTTTGTCCCCTATAAATTAAAATATCAACTTTCTAAGGGGATGACACTTTGTCTGTCTTGTCCTTTGCACCCAGGGTCAGATACAGAATAGGGGACAAATAAATAACATTTTTTAAAAGATTTATTTATTTATTTGACAGAGAGAGACACACACACAGAGAAGGAACACGAGCAACACAAGCCGGGGGGAGTAGGAGAGGGAGAAGCAGGCTTCCCGCTGAGCAGGGAGCTGAATGCAGGGCTCGAACCCAGGACCCTGGGATCATGACCTGAGCTGAAGGCAGACGCTTAATGACTGAACCACACAGGCACCCCAGTACATATCAACTAACTGATTCACAGTTATATTCTCTGGGTATTTAAAAAATTAAGACCAGTGATTGTTGCAACCTATGGAACATGTGACTCCCTCTTTAGCTCACAATTTTGTCTTAGTCAGAATTAAGCTTTAAGTACCAGTTTTTCTCATTACTTCTAAAATATTTTGAGAGAGAAACCTGTTATCCAAGCAATTCATAGAAAGAAAATATGAAAGTGTTTGCCCTGATCTCATTCTGCCTCAAATTCTGGGAGAAATAGGCTGTGGCCCAGGAGCACTTTATGTGAGATCTTTGCTTGAGACCGGTTCTTCCTCTCAGCCTTGGGGACCTGGCAAGCGTCGGTGCCCGAAGATGGCAGATCAGGAGGGAGGAAAGGCAAGAGGATTACTTTACCAGCCCTTGAACAAGTAGGAAGTACCCCCCTTAGAAAAAGTGACATTCCATCCTTTTACAGAGAGGTTGGAGTTCGGTGGATCATAGGGGAAGGGGATGGGCTTTGGGGTCAGACAGGCCTGAGTTAAAATCTTCATTCTACCTTTTATGGACTGTGCCCCAAATCTCTGATTCTTGGCTTCTCTTCTTTACATTTTTCACAAGGACTGAATAGGACAAGGCCTCCAGTATAGTACTTTGCCCATTGAAAGAAGCTTTCAAAATGGATTCTACTGTTATTGTAACATGCAGTCAAAGAATACAGTTGGTGCTGCTGGATAATCCAACATTTCCTGGTCATTATCTTTGTGGTTCTCCAGAAGCATAAAGGATGCATTTGGGATCTATCCATGAACAAAACAGAGAAAAAAGAAAATCACTGTTCTCTATGGAACTTAAATGAAACATGGAAAACATAAGAAAACATTCTTAATTTTTTTACAAATCACAGTTTTTTGGTTTCTTTTTTCACCATACTATCCATTTTCCTAGTTCCAAGCATTGTCTGCTTTCAGTTCCTTCAACAGCCTTCCAACATGTCTCCTTTTATCCTGCCTCCATCACTGGCCCACATAGAAGCCTGAGTGAATTCATAAAAATACTAATCTGATCAAATCACTCCTCCCTTTAAATCCCTTCAACAGCTTCCAGTTGCCCCAGGATACCAACTAATCCCCTTAAAACCATACCTTGTTTTTTTTAAGATTTACTTATTTCTCTGAGAGAGGGAGAGAGAGTGTGTGTGTGTGTGTGCTGTGGGTGCCAGAGCACGTGCCATGGGGAGGTGAAGAGGGAAAGAGAGATAGAGAGAGAATCTCAAGCAGATTCCTGACTGAGCCCAGAACCCACTTGGATCTCAATCTCATTCAAGGACCCTGACATCACAACCTGAGCTGAAATCAAGGGTCAGATGCTTAACTGACTGAGCCACCCAGTTGCCCTCACACCTTGTGACTCCTCTTTGCTGATCTGGAAGAGCTGCACTACCTGCTCCCATCATCCTGAACCTCTTCCAGCTCCCCTCAGAGGCCTTGCTCTCTTCCTTACACTAGAGGACTTGTCCTTGTCATTCTCTTTACCTTAAGTCGGCCTCCTTGCTTTCTTTTGTTCTTGCTATTCTTGCTATTCACCCTTCAGATACTGCTCAAAAGTTATTTTCTCAGGGAAACCTTTTCTGAATAACCCCAAGTTAAGTGCTTAAGTGGTTATGCGCCTCTGTGTTGAGCTTCCCTAGCACCCACTTCAGATTTCTCCTTGCATTTGCCACAGACTGCTGCTAATTTTTGTTTGCTTGTCTGCTCCATACCACCCTAGAAGAGCTGTACCCCTTTGACTGCCTTGTTCTCGACTGTATCCTAGGATCTAGCACCTGAGGAGGCCAGAGTAGACGAGCAAATATTTGTCACACCAATGTATGAATAAAAATATAAATAAGTGAATGGAATGGATTTTTGAAGAGGGGCAGAAACCCAGATTCTACCTGAGACCATATGAAGGATAGCAGGTGGAAAACTTTATGGACATAGAAGAGATTTGGTGAGATGGGAGATGCTTTGTTCCCCCCTTCTTTTATCCAAAATATTTAGAACAATAATAGGGAGACAAAAAAGAATGATTTAGTTGCATAATGCATAAGGAATTTTGTAAAATTCCTAAAATTTAAGTGATAGATTAACTTCCTCTGTTTTTTAGAAGAGGTGAGATGTTCTCTTAACTTTGAACACACTCTCAGAAATACCTAACTTTCTGATTCTTGAATTTTGGGTATCTCCAAAAGAATGCTGCCTCTGATGGACTGAATTCTGTTCTCTCCACCTGAGCATTTATATGCTGAAATTCTTACCCCCAGGAAACTTAAAAATGTGACTCCATTTAGAGGTAGGACCTTTGAGGATGTGGTTAAAGTTAAATGAAGTCATGTGGATGAATCCTGATGGAATAGACTGATATCCTTATAGAGGAAGTGACACCAAAGATGCTTACACACAGAGATATGGTCACATGAAGACACAGTGGGAAGACTACGTCTGCAAGACAAGGACAGAGTTCTTAGGGGAAACCAAACTGTGAACACCTTTATCTTGGACTTCTAACTTCCAGAACCATGACAAAATAAATTTCTGTTGTTTAAGCCACTCATTCTGATATTTTGTTGTGGGAGCCTATAGCGAACTAATTCATTACCCTCTTAATTTATAGGTTTTAGGGAAAAACTGCTCCATAAATTGTAATTCTCCGCTTTGACTATGGGATTGGAGCATCACACCATTCTTGTCATGAGAGATCTGGCCTGATAAAAATATTTGCAGTGTTAATTCTAAGGAGGTATAGAAAAACTCACTCTGAGATGGATGAAATACACTGAGTGTATGTTTATCCTTCTAGAGACAACTGCCAGAATTGATTATTCTGTTCCTGTTATAACATGGGCCCAAAGATCCCAGCATCTGCAAAGTTTCCTAAGGACTTTCAAAATCCTTTACGCTTAAATCTCAGAATAATTTTGACTTTTTCTTTCTTTCTTTCCTTCTTCTTTTTTTTTTTTTTAAATTACCACCTACATATAGTCAAGACTAATTCTGGTTGATTCTTACTCCAAAATGCCTCTTTCACAGATCCCATTGTTTTTCTTTGCATAGTCATCAGGAAAACCCAAACTCTCTTGACCTTACAGATAAGGCATTGCCAAACCCTCTTATCTGGTCTTTCTTCCCCTAATCTTTCCCTTTCACTCTGCAACTGCCGACAAGTTGATATTCATAAAATGCTATCTTATCAGTGCCTCCTGAGGAACTTCAGTGTCTCCTCAGTGTTAGAAATTAGAGTATAAACTCGTGTACCTGGAATTAAAAGAAGTCCCTGTTTGGTCTTATCGTAGTAAGACACTTTTCTTTCCCAGGATTCTATAACAGCACACTACAGGTCATCCGGCCAGTTTCTTCACTGTTTCTGGAGACTGATGCTTATTTCTAACTCCACAGCATTCCTCCATGCTCTTCACTCTTCATGTAAAATCCCCCATAGTGGGGTGCCTGAGTGGCTCAGTGGGTTAAGGCCTCTGCCTTCAGTTCAGGTCATGATCTCAGGGTCCTGGGATCGAGCCCCACATCGGGCTCTCTGCTCAGCGGGGAGCCTGCTTCCTCCTCTCTCTCTGCCTGCCTCTCTGCCTACTTGTGATCTCTGTCAAATAAATAAATAAAATCTTTAAAAAATGTATATAAAAAAAATCCCCCATACTCCCTCCTCTTCTCCTCTCCACCTGACAAAACCCTGCTTACCAGTTAAGGCCTATCTGGCCTCCATCTCCAGGAAGCTTTCCCAAACATTGCATTCATGCCTCTCTCAGAACAATTCCCATAGATTATAGCATTTGAATTGCTCATTTAAGTTCTTGGCATTTTAAATCTTTTTAAGTTTTTAAATTTCAATTCTGTTTAGTTAACAAAAAGTGTAACATTCATTTCAGGTGAACAATATAGTGATTTGACACTTTCATACAACACCTGGTGCTCATCACAAGTGCACTGCTTAATCCCCATCATCTATTTACCCCCCCCCCCAACCTACTGGTTCTCAGTATTTTAGTCCAAAATTTATAGTCACCATAACTGCAAATTTTTATTTTGCTCTAAGTGCCTGAGCAAAATAAGCTTCAACATACATCTCCAATAGACTTTGTATCAGAAGGTCCTTCTTTAAACAAATTTCAAGCCCAAACACAGTATTTTGCAGTGTAACCCAAATATTCTCTGCCTCAAGACGTTTTCTAAAATAAGTCTTTAGTCTGTGAGTGTTTTAAGCACCTATGATCACTAACACTTGATTGCCATTGAAGGCTTTTTGAATTCTGAGAATGCTGGCAATTCTCTTCTTTGAGTCAAATACTTGGAGAATGCAAAACTTTGAGAATACAGGCAAGACCTTTCCAAACATCTGAGAATATAGGCCATTTTTGTAACAACAGTCATTTGTGCATAGAGATCATTGTTGCCTGGTGGTTCTTAATTATAGTTTCACAACAGAAGCAACTGGAGAGCTTTTCAAAATGCAGTTATATCAGACCAATATGAATCTCTGAGGGTGGGACTCAGGCAGTGGTATTAGAGGTGCCCAGATGAGTCTAATGAGAACCACTGCTGTAGCCCATGTGTGGAATCGATATGTAAGGGCCTACTTAGCCAGAGCGACTCCATCTCGGTTGAACAGCCATTTTGTTGTTTGTGCAGTAAAACTTAAACTAATCCTGCCCACCCCCTACAACCCAAGGAACTTACTTAAAAACAAGTCCGGGAAACCAGTAAAATATGGTCAACCAGTCCCTGATAACAGAGCCCAGAATACAAGGATGAGTCAGGCCACGTGGAGACATCCAATCAGTTAAGCGCACATACTGTCTCCCTAACTACCAAAGAATGTGGGCCCCCCATTTTGGGCGCCAATTCTGACCAAGGTGATAGGCTAGTTCAAATAGGGTGAATTGTAATTCAGTTGGCTACCCGTGTGTGACCTAGCATGACTATGCAACTTTCTCTGTGTGTTACAATCTCACTGGCCACCTGTGTGTGGCCAGGCTCAACCACATGGCCTTTGCTCTATAAAAGTTAGTCTGTGAGGCTGGGAGGGGTTGCTCTTTCCATAATAGAAGTCCCCGACCATCAGTTTGATTCTCAGTGCTGGCACGAAATAAAGCTTTGCTTGACCTTTGCTTTGTGTCAGTCTTGTTCCTTGGATCACGGACCCCAACATATTGACAGCACTAGCTTGGACTTCTGTACCCAGAAAGGGATATTTAATGTTATGATATCTGAGAATGTCTTAGTTGTCTTTATTTTTGCTCAGTGGGGGATCCGTTTTCAAATCAGACCCTGTATACCTACTCAAAGGGAAGATACCCATCCTCACAGTCAGATAACAGAGTTGTGTGGACACACAAATTAAAAAGTACCTTGGGCGCCTGGGAGGCTCAGTGGGTTAAGCCGCTGACTTCGGCTCAGGTCATGATTTCAGAGTCCTGGGATTGAGTCCCGCATCGGACTTTCTGCTCAGCAGGAAGCCTGCTTCTCTCTCTCTCTCTCTGCCTGCCTCTCTGCCTACTTGTGATCTCTGTCAAATAAATAAATAAAATCTTTAAAAAAATTAAAAAGTACCTCTTTGGGGGGTTTTTAATATAGATATTTTATATAGCATTTTAGAGAAAGGAATCATTCCCAACTCTGGTTGAAACTAAATGAACTGAGCAACTGCATGCATAGTACTTGTTAGTTTCCTGTAAATAAGAATAAAGGTACTTATGTTTGGTGCCTTCTCTGAGTCTCCAGATGAAGTGATGTCCCCTGTAATTTCAGTGTGCCTTTCATTCACTGCATTTATTGCTAGAATTTGCATTGATCTGTATGACTTTTTATTCCTGCCTTACTCCCTACTGTATTGTAAGCTGTAAGGGTGCAAAGACTATTTTCACTCATTATGTCCTCACCTTGTCCATAGTATAGATTCAAACATACTTGTTAAATGAGAGAGAGGAGAGGTGGGGAGGGAGGAAGGAGGAAAGCTCTAAACTGTTTCACATTGCATATCTCCTGGCAAAGTAGTCTATGTCTATTGGAATCCTCACTCATGAACGTTCTGCTCCATGAAGTTTCTAGAAATCAAGCATGCACGAAAAAATCCCCAACACATTGGCTAAGCCAATGCAGTCCCATCAGAGGTCTGGGTCACTATCCTTTGGAACATTTTTTCTTATTTTTTGCCTTTTAAGATATAATTTTACAAGCTATCAAAAGATTATAATGAGAATAAGAATGTGTCTTTTATCTTATAGAACACTGAATTTGAAATACCTATCACAGTGTGGAGCTTAGGGCAGGTACTCAATACATATTTATTTAATCAATATTGGATGGAATGAAATAATGAAGTGGCATCTCAACACAGACAGGTGTAAAAACTGGGAGGGAACTGACAGATTTTAGACAAATTAAGAAGAATATCTAGACTGGTCTAGAACTGAGAAAACTACATAGCTGCAACAGAGGTATGATAGGCATAGATGATGTTGACAACACATTAAAAACATGTACATGCAGCATCTATCCCCATCCTTCCAACAGCAATAAGGACAGAAGATGTATGTCAGCAGAAGTCTTTGAAAACCAAGTTAGAACTGTAGGATGTGAAATTCCTAGGGGTTCTTCATTTGGATCCTTTGAAATCTAACCTGATTTGTTTTATTCTGAGATATTTTTCATGGTTACAACATCAAAAGAGAATAGTTTCAACAAATCTCAGCAAATGACAGCAGGACATGGCCTTGGCACCTACATCAAGGATTTGAAGTCCACAGCTGCATTTTTTGTCACTCTATTGCACATCTTTTCACTTTATCCCTGTGATACATTGGTGATTCCTTGTCACAACGATGAAGAAAATTCAGTTTGGCAACGTTTACAATCCTGTTCTAGAAAGTTGCATGTTTCTAGATAGCTGCTACCCTTTCTTTGGTATCAAAGAGAAAAGGACTATATGGATTGATTCATATTCTATACTGGTGTTTGTTCTTTTGGTAAGTGCTAAAGGCAAAATTTGTCCTCTGAAGGCTCACCTGGTTTATTTGAAAACTCCTACAGCCACAATCAGTTAACAACCAAACTCTTTAGCTTGCTCATCAAGGCCTTCTGTCAGTGTATTCCATCATCTAACTCTTGTATAAGGGTTCTCCAAAGAAAAAGAACCAGTAGAATGTGTGTAAGGGTGTATGCATGCATGTTTCTCTTTCTCTCTCTCTCTATCAATCATCCCAAAGGCCACCTGCTGGCAAGAACTCCTTTTTGGTTGGGGTTGATCAAACTGTTCTTTCTTTCTTTCTTTTTTTTTTTTAAAGATTTTTATTTATTTATTTGACAGAGAGATCACAAGTAGGCAGAGAAGCAGGCAGAGAGAGAGGAGGAAGCAGGCTCCCCACTGAGCAGAGAGCCCAATGCGGGGCTCGATCCCAGGACTCTGAGATCATGACCCAACCCGAAGGCAGAGGCTTAAACCACTGAGCCACCCAGGCACCCCCAAAGTGTTCTTTCTATTCTGGCCTTCAACCAATTGGATGAGGCCACCAACATTATCTACTTTACTCAAAGTCCAATTTAAATGTGAATCTCATCCAAAACAATACCTTCAGACACATTAGAATAATGTTTGACCAAATATCTGGGTACCATATCCCAGTCAAGATAAGTCATAAAGTTAACCATCATGCCTTTTATCTTAATTATGCATATTTCCTTAACATCATCACTTCCATCCATATGAATTACACTCATTTTAGCCTCTCTTTGTCCCCAGTAACAACTGCTTTTTCACCTGCTAATAACGTCCTCTACTCTAGTCTAATGATTCTCAAACTGTGGTGAGTATCAGAATCACCAGAAGCAAAGAATCTTGTGGAGGTAGCACAGGACCTGGGTATCTACATTTGCCAAATTCTGTAGATGATTCTGATACACACCAAGGTTTGAGAATCATGACTCTAGTCAGAAGTGTGCCCTGTCTTCAAGTGGTTTCCCTATATGCTCTTCATTTGTGAGGTAAGGCTTCCATGAACCCACCTGTATTAGTTTGTGAGGGCTGCCACAAAAAATTCCATAGGTTGGGTGGCTTAAACAGCAGAAATTCATTTCTTCATACATAGCTCCAGAGGTCATAAGTCCAAGATCAACCCTGTCAGCAGGGCTGGTTTCTCCTGAGGCCTCTCTTCTTGGTTTGTAGGTAGCAGCCATCTTGCTGTGTGCTCACATGATCTCTCCTCTGTGTGTGCATACCCCTGGCATCGCTTTGTGTGCCAAGTTTCCTCTTTTTATAAGGACACCAGTCAGGTAGACTCAGGATCCAACCTCATCGCTTTATTTTAATTTCATCACCTTACTAAAAGGCCTCTCTCCACATACAGTTACAGCATGAGATACTGAGGGTTAAAGTTTCAACATATGAATTCTGGGGGGATAGAGTTTGCCCATAACACCATTCCAATTCCAAAAGCAAAATTTGCTTTTGTGAATTCCAATACTTTAGCTAGATGCTACATAATTTCAAATTTCCTGAGGCATGACCTTAAAATTGTGTCCTAAGTATATCTGTATGCATTTATCTTTCAATTCTATACAATGTAAGTTTTTTGAGGGAGATAGCCTTGTGTATAGCATAATCTAATAAATGAAAAGATTCTCAATCCTGGATGTAGTTTAGTATATGTGCTGCCGAAGTGAGCACAATCCTGGATGTAGTTTAGAATCACTTGGTTGAACTTTTAAAAAAATCCTTAAGTGCAGGCCTCCCTTCCAGAGATTGTGACTTAATTATCAGGAGTGAACTTTGGCATCAGTATGTTTTAGAAGCTCTATAGGTGATTCTAGTTGAATCACCAGGGTCAAGGACCACAGTTACAGTAGAAAGATATGAAAGGAAAAGATCTCTGTCTGCTTTGTATCATGGTGTATCCCAGGACAACATCAGACTCATGGTACGTGATCAGTAAATATTTGATGGAATAAATCTTTTCACTATTTTTGAGCTGTATATGTTCTGTGAAACTTCTTCACTTCTCTAACCCTGTTCCCCATATTTATAAAATTGGTTTAACAGTACCTATACTGATGGGGATGATTTTAGAGAATAAATTGGATGATAAAGTATTTTGGCACATAATACTTCCCTTCCCTCCAAAAGTTTGTGTTCTCACTCTATTTCTGAAGCTGGAGAGATGCTGTGAGTACAACAAAGAGTATGTGAAATGTGTATTGAGTGGAATGAATGACATATGGAGAATAAAACGATGGAGATGTTATTGAGTGATTTAAACTAGGCTTGAAAAGTGACGTCTCATTTTAATTGTTGGCCTGGTGGATTCCACCTCTGCACTTGGGTGCAGAGATAAAACAATAAATGTTAATCACAGGATATGGTTGAAATTATTTATTTAGAATATTTCCGCCAGCATGCGCTGATTGAATAAGAAGAGCAGTTTTAAAGTGCATTCTCTCTCATTAAAATAAATGTGTAGTAATTAAGAAACTGGAATATGATCAAATGAATTCATCTGCTCCCAAATCTTACTTACATGTTTGATTTTCATTGAATCCCAGAGA
>ML103246.1:11404-22041 GCA_003697995.1 Taxidea taxus jeffersonii
GCAGAGCATAAACTCGCCAGGTCGACCCAACCACAGTCATTTTGCTGCTGCAGGCAAAATGCCTTCCCGGTGTAGGTTTGAGTTGACCGATTACTGAGGGAAATTTTCGTCTTGCCCACACTCCCAGATTATTCATCTTTCTTTCTTTTTAAGATTTTATTTATTTGACAGACAGAGACCACAAGTAGGTGGAGAGGCAGGCAGAGAGACAGGGGGAAGCAGGCCCCCAGCTGAGCAGAGAGCCTGATGCGGGGCTCCATCCCAGGACCCTGGGATCATGACCCGAGCTGAAAGCAGAGGCTTCAACCCACTGAGCCACCAGCTTTCTTTTTAACATACTACCCAGCCCTCCTCCACGCAGACCGTGTGGTGTAGACCTGGCCCCCTTAACTGAATAATCTCTTTGCTGACAGCTGGAAAGTAAAGGCATCTGTGACAGTCAGATGGGGTGCCTCAGGTTGGTTTCCAGATGTCAAGTTGATTAATGTTGGAGTCAGGGCTGCCAGCAGATCCCCAGGAAACAACCCTGGTGGTTGTGGCATCAGTGGGTTAAGATGTATATGCGCAGGATACTGAGCAGATGCCTGTCCTTCTGTATCAGTTTAGGAGAATGCCCCTAAAACTGTGTACTCCCCCAGGGTATAAACCCTGATACATGCCTATTTTTTCAGGCATTTTTCATGTTTCCTAAAACAGGGAGTTTGTTCCATTATATTAACATCAGTATTTCTAGGCTGAGAAGTCCAACCCAGAAAGGCCCCAGTGGAAAAGCCCAGTACACAGTTAGGACGTTTGTGATGATAAAACAGCACATTTCTGTAGTATTTCTGACTTTCCAAAGCACCACCATTTTCACGGCTTTTCTCCCTGTTGTCTTCAATCACCATAAGGCTGAGAAAGGTGTGATTGTATAAGTGACCCAGCTTTCATGTTCTGGAGCGCTCTGTGGACATAAGGAGCCAGTGCCATTCCTACCTCCATGGGCTCCCGTGAGATGGGTGAATGGCCTCTTCAATGCCAAGCAGTTTGATCAGCATAAGAACTGCAAACTCAGCACCCACCACCCAGCCTGTTCTCCTGTCTAAGTGGGGTTCCCCAGTCCAGCAGCCACAGCAGTGCCTACTGGATCAGAACCTCTGGGAGTGAGGCCCAGCAATCTAAGGAGTCCTTCGGGTGATTCCAGGGTACACTGAAGGTGGAGAGAACTGCTGGCCTGGGCCAGTAGTAAGAACTTTGCATTTCCTGACTCTTGGGGCCCAGGGTGCTTATGAGGCAGCCCCATAAAGAGTGTGCAGAATTTCATGAAGTTGCCTGGAAATCGTACTCTTCATGTTACTTTTTTAAAAATTACAGATTTTGTTATAGGTGGCTGATAAATGAAAGTTGGGAAAGGAAAGTGGCTTAAACATTTTTTTTTTACATTTCAGAGCACCTGGGTGGCTCAGTTGGCTGAGGATCTGCTTTGGCTCAGATCCCAATCTCAGGGCCTTGGGATCCAGGCCCATGTCAGGCTCCCTGCTCAGCAGGAAGTCTGCTTCTCCCTCTCCCTCTGCTCCCCACTTGTGCTCTCTCTCCCTCTCTCTCTCAAATAAATAAATAAAATCTTAAAAATTTTTATTACATTTATTATTATTTTTTAGGAGATGGATTATGAATCAGTGCTATTTGGTATTTTTTCCTTCATGCCACCGCTCATTTATTCATTTATCAGTTATTATGTGCTCTATGCTCGATACTGGGAGATCCAAAGATGGTAATGTCCCTATTCTCAAGATAATTATAGACTCATGAACAGATTACTGCAATATAGCATAGGCAGACTTAACCAGTACTATAATAGAAAGAAATCTGAAGAACTTGGGGAAGTAATCTTTAGGTGAGGCCATATGGCTTCTAGGCTTTGTGGATGAGCTCGACAGATGGATCAGGGGAGGTGAGATGGCAGGGCAACTCTCAGGAGGAAACCGCTCCTTCCTCTTCATTCCCCAACCACCTACCCAAGAGAAACAGGAGAACAGAGCCCACCTCTGGACTCTGGGTTTGCTCTCCTCTTGGGATCTTCTGCCTTTTTTCTGTGCAATAGCTTTTTTTTTTTTTTTTTGATAATAACATTTCTGATTATGAGAAGCACTGATAGAACATTTGAAACAGGCTCACAGAGACTCCGCATTAGTAAGAACTTGAAAATAAGATCCTTGGCATACTTTTATACACTTACCTCGTCTCTTATTATAATGGGCAATTATTTAAAGGGCACTCTCCCTTTAACTGGGGACTTGAGACCAAATGCAATGTTGTCTTGATTCCAAGTCTGTTTGGAGAACATTTCAGTTTTATTCCAGTACAATGACTTTTGAAAACATGTAGGTTTAATTTCAGTGCATCTATTTCACAGGTCTTTGTCTTTAAAAAAAAAAAATTCACGATTGTGTGGTTTGTATTTCAGAAAAAATAAATTCTCTGGGTTAATTTTGCTTTCAGGTTACAGTGAGGTTGGTCCTCGTTTGTCAGATTTCTGGTTCTAGAACCCCAGGCCTAAGCAAAATGATGGGCTTCCTCTCAAGTTTGCTTTGTGTCTGTCTGTAATTATACTTCAGAATGCCTGTGTAGGCCCAGTACCCCCAGCAGAACTAAAAGAAGAGGGAAGGGGAGGGGCGGGGCAGAGACGCTGATACAAGGAAACTTTATATGTAACAACTGAAACTTATACCAAGAACATCAGCAATTGCTTACTCCTGGGGAGGGGGTGCTTCTGGTTTTAAATGAGGTGTTAGTGTTTGTGGGGTGATAACCTTGTCCCACTGAATTATGATGAGAAAACAACCCAGTTGCCTACAGAGCCAAAAACAAACCTCAGAACTGCTTAACTCATCCGTCAAACAAATTGTATTTTAGGAAATGCAGGACAGAGAAAAATGCAGAAAAGAAAAGGAGATTTATTTATTTGTACAAAAGTAGAATGACAGGGGTTTGAGTGGATCCAAATAGCATTTAGGGAGAAAAAAATGTGATTCATTGCCAGCTATTAAATCTTGTTTATCCTTCTTTAAACTAACCAGAAACACATTCGGGGAAAACGCTAGTTAACAGTTGAAGCATTGGAAGCCTCCTAGTGGTGCTGTCTCTGTCTTCCCTGCTTTTTCAAAAGGAGGACAAGAGTATGAAGCAAGTGAACGATGCTTCAAGAAACTAGAGCAAGGGAAGAATTTCCAGTACCGCCTGTGAAGCTCACCCTCAGACTCAGAGAGAATTCCTTCAATTTCCTCAAAGAAGTATGCTTACCTTAGAGCAGCAGCAAGACGGTCCATGTTTACCAGGTAGTATCAGTTTTATACCCCAAAGCCTTACTCCAAGACAATCAGTGACCAAGTGATATGTCCCTTCAAAAGGCACCATTTCCCCAGGAGCTAGTCCTCATCATAGTATCTCCCAGACCAACAGCTGACAGTGTGGGGCTGACTCCAGAAACAGCTCTGGAACTGAATGCTCCAGAGCACTTGACAAGGACCTGAAAAACTTGCTGAAATCCCAGTATCTGGTAGAAGAAACCCCTCCAACCTGCATTGTGCTCTGGTGGTCCCTTCCAGGCTGGTCCTGTGCTCTTCCCACTGAGGGCCCATGAGGGAGCAGCCTGGTATAATATCTGGGTCATCAATGCCTTTAGAATTAGAAGAGGCTGTACCTACCACAGACCAAAGGGTTCATTTGATTTAATTAATTACAAAAATATACACTTTTCTGAAAGAGGGCACTAGCATCTTTTTGCTTTCCAAGCAAATAATTCCAAAAGGATTATCTAGGGTTTGTGGTTTCAGTAGTGTCTACAGAGGGAACTGTCTGCTAAGGCTAAGGCCACAGGGAAAGGTCCAAGTGTACTCATTAGATCCACAGAACTACTCTCCCCTCACTCCCTCCCACCAGGATGGTCTAGGCAGAAGGAATATGGTCTGATGACTTTCCAGCCTCAGAGTGCTCAGTGAGGCTAAGTGATCTTGGCCTGTGTTGGCGTCTGTCCTTTATCCTCTGAAATCTTCAACTTTTCACTTTTGCCCAACATATCAGATTCCTTCACATATTTCCATTAATATTATAAATTCCCTGAGGACAAGAACTGTGTTTTAATCATTTTTGTATCCCTTTCTCCTAGCAGAGCACCCACCATGTAGACTCAGGCATGGAAACACAGCGGTTAGAATGGGTAGGACCATTTTACCTGCCAGCGTTGTGAGCCACCCAGGCTAGATCTGTGTGGATTGAAGGTGCAGATGAAGGCATATTTCCCCCCAGATAGCTACCTTAATCCCTAGTATTGCGAAGACTCTGCTCTTTTCATTTTAATTAATGCTACAAATAGCATTTCAATGGTCACTACCACCACCTGAAAAACCAGCCTCTTCACCATCCTGTGGGTTTGCTCTGCATCTGCACTCTTAGGGTGGCAATCCACTTGAACTATTGCAACAATACCTTTGGGATTTTTTTGATGAGAGGAACTTAAATAGCCTGAGAGGTAAGAGGAGACACACTTCAATTAGAAGAAAGGTGTGCCTTCCATTCTGGCCATCTGTTTGCAGAGGGAAGGGAGAGGAAGGCACAGAAGAGCATCTCACTAGTTCAGAAATATAGTGTGCATTCTTCCAGGAGGTGCCAGGAGCATCACTAAACCCCTCTTGCCTCAGGAGGAACATTTGGGCATGAGATGGACCAAGGCAGAGCATTAACATGGGTTCTCTGACTCTTACGGAAGATCATAATGATAAAGGGGAAAAAGTCTTTTTTTCTTTAAGATTTTATTTATTTGAGAGGGAGAGTATGAGCAGGGGTGGAGCAGCAAAGGGAGAGGGAGAAGCAGACTCCCTGCTAAGAAGAAAGCCCGATGTGGGACTCAATCGCAGGACCCTGAGATCATGACCTGAGCCAAAGGCAGATGCTTAACCAACTGAGCCACCCAGATGCCTTTCTACTCCTTTTTTTTTAAGATTTTATGAAGGACTTTTAAAAGTAACTAACATTCCTAGGTGCTGTACACTGAATGTTTTTGTCCCCATTCCAGCCCCCCCCCCCAAATCCATGTGTTGAAACCTAATGCTTGGTGTGATGGCATTTGGAGGTCGGCCCTTTGGGAAATGATTGGGTCATGGGGATGGGAGCCATGAGTAGGGTCAATGCCCTTGAAACAAACTATAAAAATGATCTCTGAAAGTATAGTCTTGGATCAATGCCCTTCTAAAAAAGACCAAAGAGAGCTCCCTCTGCCATGTGAGACCACAGTGAGTAAATGGTAGTCTCTGACCTGGGAGAGGGCTGTCACCAGAACCTAACCATGCTGGCACCCTGACCTCAGGCTTTCAGCTTCCTAGAAGTGTGAGAAATAAATTTCTGTTGTTTATAAGCCACACAATCTGTGATAGTTTGTTATAGCCACCCAACTAAGACATCAAGCACCTTAAAAAAATCTAATCAATTCTTTGCACCTATTCACTTGACTGCCTGACCCATGTTTTGGTGCTTCTGGGAAGAGCAGTAGTGGATGGAATGTGGCTGGGACAGCAGGCTCTAGGGAGGAGCCTTTCTGACAGCAGGAGGCAATGGATGTACCCTGCAAGGGTCCTCTGACTCTGGCCTGGCTCCCTTTGCCACATCACCTTCTACTTCCACTTTTCAGGGAGTAACTGTGGTTGCCATCCCATTCCTGCAGGCACCAAAGCTCACCTCACACTATCACATGGCATCTCTGCATTGAGAGCTTCATATCCAGGAGTGTGGCAGCAAGAGCAGTGTTTCACCCCATGCCGCTCACTGAGGTTAAGAGTTTCAAGAAGCAAGGGAGTCTGTGACCCAGCCACTGCACTCTGAGGTATATATCCAAGAGAACTGAAAACATACCTTCACATAAAAACCCACACACAAATGTTCACAGCAACACTATTCATAGTAGCCCAGAGTGGAAGCCATCTGTATGTTCGTCAAGGAACGAATGGATCAACAAAGGTGGTACGTCCACACACGGGAATAATATTCAGTTACAAAAGGAGTAAGCGCTGACACGTGCTCTAACGTGGGTGAACCTTAGGAACATGCAAAGAAGAAAGAAGCCAGGCACAAAAGGCCACATACTGTATGATTCCGCTCAGAGGAAATATCCAGAATAGGTGAATCCATAGAGTCCAAAAGTAGATTTGTGATTCCCTAGAGCTGGAGGAAGGGAGAATGGGGAGTGAATGCTAATGCGTGTGGGATTTCTTTTTGGGGTGATGGGACTGTTCTGGATTAGAGAGTGGTGATGTTTCCCCAACATGGTAAATATACAAAAACTCACTGAACAGTACACTTAAAAGTGGTGAAATTTATCTCAATTTAAAAAATGCAAGTTAAAAAAAAAAAGAAGCAATGAACTCAAGTCTGCAGGAAGCAGCAGCCGCCTTTCCTTCTCTCTTCCCTCCCTGAGCCAACTAGGAACCTTGTTCAAATATTTATACACCCCAGACCTGCGGTTTGGACTGATCTGTTGGCTCTTTAGTCTTTTCTGCTACCTTCCAGCCACATCACTGCACTTCAGTGTCCCTCCATCAAGACTCCAATACATATTCAGGTCTGAATATTCCTTTTTGTGTGCACACTATGCACTTGGTCTTTGGGGCTTGGTTGATCTAGACTGAGATCTCAAATCACCACCGTGTCTCTGGGAACACAGAGCCACTCCCTGTGGAACCTGGATTTCCTAATTGCTGGAAAGCATCAGGGAGGCTGACTGAAGACACTGAAAGATAATTGATGCTTAGCAAAATGCCAGCTTGGACCATCTGCTTTTGTTTGCTTGTTTTGTGTTGTGTTTTGCTGCTGTCATTCCTGCTCATGGTCATAAGCCAAAGCCTTGGGGGAAAGAGATGCCTCTACCTGGGGATCCAAGCACCATCTTCAGGCCACTGGTGTGGAGTCGACATATCCAGTCTAGCTACAAGTGTGAGGATTTCTCAGGGTATAAACCTCATGGAAGTGGCAGCTCAGACGCTCATTGTGGCCACTCTCTGAGGTCCCCTGGCTCCAAGCCTCCTCTTCCAGTCTGCCCACCTCTCACCCATGACTTTGTGCTCTGTTCTCTGCCTGAAGGAACTTTCCTGCCTACTGCTGTTGCCTCAATCTGGGCATTCCCAATCCTCAGTTATCTTTCTCCCATTTCACATAAGCACATCCAGGAGCAGGACACTGAAGGACAGATAAAATGGGAAGATTTTTAGAATATTCATTCCAGGAAGAAGAGGGAAATGACAGCCCACCAAAGGCTTGCAAGCATGCATGCTGAAATGGGCAACTCGAGTAGTGCTTTCTCAACTGGACCCAAATAAAAACACAGGCTCTGGATTTACTTTTTTTTTTTTTTTTTAAGATTTTATTTATTTATTCCTGAGAGACAGAGAGAGAGAGAGGCAGATGGAGAAGCAAGCTCTCCACAGAGCAGGGAGCCTGATGTGGGGCTCCATCCCAGGATCCTGGGGTCATGACCTGAGCCAAAGGCAGATGCTTAACCAACTGAGCCACCCAGGTGCCCCTGGATTTACTTTTTTAAATTGGCAAATAGAGCCCAGAATGGTTAAGTGGGTGAAAAATATTCCAGTTATTCACATCAGAACACTGCCATTGCGTGGACCACAAGGAGGTCAGGAGAATAGACCTGGCCACCTATTGGCACAAATAATGGAAACAGAACCCTCATGATTAGTAGCTTACTGAGCTAACTCCTGCAGACTGAAGAGAAGGTGTTCATAGGGTCAGAAGTATGTTTTCCTCATTTGCGTAAGTGGGTTAGTCACAGTGCTGTGATGTAAGCAACAGGCAGAGATTCTTGATGACCCAAGAGAAGGGAAATTTATCAGTGGTTCTCTGGTGTTCACAGACTGACAGGGAGCCAAAGAACCAGGCTGGGAGAGAGGTCGACACAAGACTGCTCCAGAGTAAGGAAGCCTGCAGTCTGGGACTGATGCCACCGCTGTTAACAGTCGGTATAAGGCCAAGCTGCCATGCTTGGGTCACTCAAGAATCAAAGTCTTGAGAAGAGGCATCCAATTGGTTGAGTTTTTAAGATCATGAAAAAAGCAGTATCTAGTCTCTCAGCTTCTGTGACAGGAAGTGGTAGTCCCCCCAAAACTACACACAGGGAAAAGAGGTCTTTCCCCCAAAAGAGATCAGAGTGCTAATTAGGAAAAAGGAACAGATGCTAGGTAAACAAAAACCAACCATTATTTCTTTCATTTGAATGACAGAAAATCACTTGAAACAAACTGAATTGAACAAGAGCTTCTCTCTGAATGAGGGTGTCCAGTTATCTGTAGTGAAAGGATTGTGTGTTTACAGTGAGACTTTAATTTTATGGGGATGCTGCGCCAAGTCACATCATGACTTCAGGGAACTGGGGAGAACCAGGAGCTGGTGCAAGGGCTAAGGCAGAGTCACAGTGGGCGCAGTCTCCAGGAGGAGGAAGCAGGCAGTGCTTCCTCTCTGGGAAATGCCTCCTCCTCACAGGGAGGAGGATATCTGTATGGATATCTCTATGGAAGACACAGCCTGCTCTTTCCCCCGCTGGTTTCTCTGATGATTAGCGCAGCCTTTCAGCTGCGCAGAGCTGGTCAGCAAGGTTCTAGGAGAAGGGAAGGCTGGTCATCTCTACGGCATTCAGCACGGTTTTGTGGTGGCAGTAGGTAATCCGTTAGGATTCTTGGTGGCTACACCACAGATAACATTCTCCATGCCTCTTTGCATGTAATCTTAGCAATAAAGTGTTTGGCCAATGTTTTATTGATTATTGAGAATTATGAGTAATAGCAGCTGTGTTTGCTGGAGAGCTTCTGGGGAAAGATAATTGGAAACATCTTACGTTTCCTGGCCATGAAACAATTGTCATGTTAGTTTTTAAGGAATTCCTCTAAAAATTAGGGTTGAGTCTTTCTTTAAGAAAGAAATTTCTAAAATAAAGACCATAATGTAACGCTAAAATTAATGACTTGCAGGAACAACAAAGAAATCAGTTTGTGAGTAGTGCTGTTCGTAAGGAAAAACGAAAACATAAGAATTGTTGTTACGATTACGCACCTTTACCTCTGGAAAAGGCTTTGGCTTTAAGGAATAGGCATGTTGAATATTGTCCAGCTGTGCAGGTTTCCCTCCTCTCTGGCTTCTTAATACAAGAATCATGTTTTAATACAAGTTTATAAAATATTCTAAAAATATTTAAAGTCTGCATCCGTATAAACAGGATTGAAGTGGCACTGACCCAATTATTTGCTTCATGTACAATATAGCTTCTTTTAAAAAAAAACAGCAAAGTGTAGAAGTATTTCTCTGTCTTAGACAACTCAATCTTTTAATTATGAATCTCTAGACACAGCCCAGGATAGACTCTTTCTAAAATCAAACATTAAAGGAGAGTCAATATTATGCCTATGACCTAATATATTCCTCTAGGGTAGATTCATGGGGAGATACTTTCACATCTCTGTTAATACATGATTCTTACCTTTTCTCAAGCTTTAACATAAAGACATAAAAATCACAGCATTTTGGTATGGTACAAAGGATCATTGGCTGACAGTGACACCAGTTAGGAGGCTATTGCAATAATTTGAGCAAGAGAAGTGAGTAGTTGGACTGTGAATAATTTCTTAAAAAGATTTTATTTATGGGGCACCTGGGTGGCTCAGTTGTTAAGCGTCTGCCTTCGGCTCGGGTCATGATTCCAGGGTCCTATGATGCAGCCCCAGTTCAGGCTCCCTGCTCTGCAGGGAGTCAGCTTCTCCCTCTCCTGCTCCCCCTGCTTGTGCTCTCTCTCCATCTCTGTCAAACAAATAAATAAAATAAAATAAAAACTTTTTAAAAAAGATTTTATTTATAAAAAAGATTTTATTTATTTATTTGAGAGAGAGTGGGAGTAAAAGAGAGAGCACAAGCAAGGGGAGGGACAGAGGGAAATGCAGACTCCCAGGTCAGACAGATACACAGTGGCCAGAGAGGGAAGTGGACAACCAAGGGAGAGTGGTGTCCCAATAGTTCAATAGCTGTTCATGAAGAAAGGGGTAACCACCTCTGCAATTGCTCCTGAAAGGTTGAGAAAGATAAAAATTGAGAAATAAGGCAACCAACTATCCTGATTTGCCCGGGAATTTCCCTGTTTTAGCACTGAAAGTCCTCTGTTCTAAGAAATTGCTTAATCTCAAGCAAACTGGCTTGGTTGGTCATCCTACCAGTAAGAAATAGCCATTGGGCTTATTGGTCATGAATAATAAGGTAAGAAAAGTTTGTGTGGAATAGTGGGGACAAAAACCCTAAGCAGAGTGGATTGGTTTTAAGAGAGAAAAGGTGAATTATCATCACATAATATATATTTCAATACTGTTACATCATGATTCTTACACATTATTAAGGTTATGTAAAGAACATTCTTCATTTTTTAAACAGATGCATTCTAAAGTAAGAATGAAATGTCATGTTATCTGTGACTTGCTTTAAAATATTTCAGCAAGGAATGAAACAAATAAGTAACACATTAGGAATTACTTAATTTGGGGTTTATTGTAATATTCTTTATTTTATGTATGATTGAAAGCTTTCATAATAATAATTATAAATAATAATAATAATAATAA
>ML103246.1:27041-39527 GCA_003697995.1 Taxidea taxus jeffersonii
GCTTGGCTTTGTGGGGATACGCCTGGCCTGTGGGAATGAGTCCTAGTGAGAGGGCAGCTTGGGACCTTAGGCTTCTTGTGGCGGTGGGTAAGCACCCAGGCAGTACACATAGATGTGGTTTCATGGGCTTTACCTGGCCATCTCTCAGACAGGTATGCGAGTGAGACGGAGGGCTGTGGGGAGAGGAGACATGCCAGCAGGAAACACAAGAAACTCTGCTGGAGTGCCTCTACCTCATTGAGTTCCAACTCCCCACGTGGCTCACCCTGTAAAGTTTGGGACACAGTGATGTTCTCATCAGGAAGAGGAGGAAATCAAAGAGTGAAGGAAAAAGGCAAGAGTCTCATATTAGGGAAAAGTAGAAAGAGGCCTCTCAGCTCTCAGACCTTACAAGGTAAAGGCAGGAACATTCTAAAACCCAACAATGGGCAGGGGGCTTAGGACTATAAAAATGCCAATACATTTACCAGTGGGTCACAAGCCCATGAAGTTCAAGATCAGCTTCCCCTTTCCTTTGGTCATTCTACAGATTTCCCAGGGGCAGAAAACTTGTCATGTGAGATTGAGTTTTCTTCTTTGCTAATAAATTTATGGGATTGCTGATCAGTATGTATCAAGATGTGGGGCTTTTTCTTTTGTCAGCAATCAGAATGAAAAACAGAATTATGAACTGCTTTCCAATAATTTCTCAAAAACCTGTGAGCTTATTACCAGACCTCAGAAATAATCTTCTTGGACTTGTAAAGAGATCCGTGTAGCTGAGCCTTCTGTGGCGTGCGCTGGTGGTGCCTGCTTTGGGAGTAGGCTGGACACCCAGCTCCACACCTGCTTCTATGCAAAGCCCGCCCTGACCCATGCATCCCACAAACCCCTTGTCGTGTGAAATTCTCTCTTGGTCCTCATGCCACCCCGTGTTCCTCTTGGGCATCCCGTGAAATCAACCTTTCATTCTTTTGCCTGAGCTTCACATCTCTAGGCAAGATGGTATCCCATGGTCCCTCGAGGGACCTATTATTTTGAGTCTTGTACGTTGCCTGGCACAAAATAGGTATTTAATGAAAACGGGCTGCATGAAAACCAAATGAATGAGTGACTTTATTTATTTCTTGAGCACCTCATAAGTTGCAAACATTGTTGTGGGTACTGAAGAAATGGTTATAAATAAAGGAAATGAAAATCTCTTCCTTGTGGGTCTTACGCTCTAGGGGAGAGAAGGCAATGTGTATTATGGCGCAAAGCCACGTTTCCTGGGTAGGTGGCCAAGCTGAACTCCAAGGTGAAGTGTATCTTAGTGACTAAACCACTGGGGGCCTGCCATGTACCAGTTGTTTTAAACATGCTATCAGACTTCACCCACCAACGTGGGGTAGGTAGTATTGATCCCTGACTTGGAGATACGAAATCTGAGGCTCAGAATTGTGAGTTTCCCAAGATAACAGTGTCAAATGTGCAGAGCAGGGATTTGAGCACAAGTCTCCCTGATTTCAGAGCACGTGGTCCCAACCACTACACCGCATTGCCTCTTACTTTCTGAGTCTGAGTAGGTGTGTTTATGTTGAGAGAGGAGGGGCCCTGGTGAATTTGGCATCTTCATTTCTCTTTCTCTCACTTGGTCATGGACTAATAGAAGAGCAGACTTGTCACTTAAAATCAGCCTTTGACTCTGAAGCCACTTGATAGCCTTATACCACCTGGCTCTGGTTAATTTCCAGTTTGCTACAGAGGCAAAGTTGAAGGCAATCTAAAGGTAGGACTCCGGGTCCAGGAGCTTTTCGACACCCCTACAAGGTAGCAGTATAAACCCTGTGAGTAAGCAAAAGAATGAAGAAGCTCGGTAATCTACACATATCACCAAGCCAGCAGCAGTGCCCTTATACGTGTTTCTAAATTATGCCCCAAATCTTAGACAACACTCCTCTGCTATTATTTTAGAAGTATATTCCCATGTTACTGTGCAGATAGGAGAAGCGTTTGTGGGGGAGAGGTGGGAAAGAGGCCCCACACAGAGTCGACCCTGCCTTATATTTAAAGAAGCAAGAAGGAAGCTGTCCAGCTAAGGAACGCTGGGAGGCAACTCTTTGGACCCGAACCATGCATGTGAGTGGGAATTACTTCCACGCTGACACTGGGGTCCACTCTGCCTTGTGGGGCTGCCTGCAGGAATCCAGGACACTGCCTGATTACCACTCCCCATAAGGGGGGGTCCACAAGAGCCTCTGCCTTCCAGGATGTGTCCCAGAAGTTTACCCAAGACAAGGCCTTGAGAGTCTGCTGGTCCTCTGGGAGCCAGCCTTTTCCATCCCCTCTCCCTTTCATCCAGAATAAGGTATCTCCCATTGTGCTTGGAGAAGGCTGGGGCCTTGTGACTTAGGGCAAGGGACGTCAGCATTGGGGGTGCCAACACGCTGCGGGATTGCCCTAGGACCTCAAGTTCAGTCCACACTGGGGTGGGGTTGTGGGTAGTGAGCCCCAGTACACCCTCCCTTTTCAAGCAGCTCCAAGGTGGCTGGGCCCTCCTCACCACATGCAGAGGACTTCAGGAAAAAGGAGCATTTTAAAATATTGAGTTTCCTGCTGGAAGTTACAACAAGAAATGAAACAGCGGGAGTTTGCTCTCCTTGGTCGCCTGAGAGCAGCTGCTGACCGGCGTCTCCAGCCCCCAGCGAGCGGAAAGCAGAACTTGCCCCGGGTAGGCACTGCTCTCATCCAAACCAAACTTCCCCTCAATGACTTCATTGAAAGCTGGTTTACATCATGAAGAGAAACTCCATTTATTTATTTGTAATAACGACAGGATTTTATGGACCCACAAGAGGATGTAATTTAAGAAAACATTAGCAAGCTATTCCAAATACCAAGGTTTTGAAACTTGCTATGCCAAATAATCATCAATGGAAATATTTCAATATTGAGAAACCAGAGGGGCAGCAAAACTCCTTTTGAGCAGTGCTTTGGAAGGTGGAGAGGTTCTGAAATGTATGTTTTTGGTCATAACATCCTGGGGTCCTAAGAAAAGACAACCGGGTTTTCAGAAACCCATTATAAACAACATATGACCTAAGAGAAGTAGGTCCATCTAATGTCTCCCTCGTAGGACTTCAGCCCTATGAATAACTGAGAAAATGCGTAGCTGATCCACTTTGTTGCTTTGCGTTGAACACAGTATTGGAGGGAATTACATGATGTTTTAATTAGGGTTTTTAAGACAAAATAATCGAGAGGTTACCAGAAAAGAGGGTGAGCTAAGAATGGACCCTTGCTACAGAAATGTGATACTTTTCAAGTTCCCATTCTATGAGAAATCCTATGTCAGTGATGTTTGTAGTTCCTTAAATAGCAAACATCATAAATTTTTGGAAATCTTTTTGAACCATGTTCAACCCTTTCCTTCTATAAGAAGTCTGCAGGATTCAAGGACGGGAGACACAGATTCCCCAACCCACCAAATCCTTGTCTTTTACCTCCAGGAGACATATGTTGGAAAGGTTAGATGTGTACATACAGTCACCTGCTCATCTGACTACAATTACGTGCCCACTCCTATACTCAAAATTTAGGAATCTGTCCTACCTCCAACCTACTCGACTGACCTTCCTGAGCAGACAATTAATTCTTGTTTTTGTTTATAGCCCCGGGCTGACCTGCTATTCAAGTATTCAAAAAGTTGATGGAGTATTTACTATACTGAATACTGTGCAGCACTGAGGGCCGGGGGAAGGAACAGAGTCTACAAAACCAAATAGGCTACTCTTAAGCTGCTCAAATCTTAGAGAAAGAGAATCACCACTTCAGAGAAAAGTTCAAGATCTTAGCATTATGCTAATATTGAAATAGCAATTTGTATGTTAAAAGATGCTTTTCAAGATACTATCTTGAAGATACACTTACCAAAGACACTTCGAGGTGGATTCTCCCCATATTCCAAATGAGGAAAGCAAGTACCAAAGGGTTAAGGGGACTTTTATAAGACCATAGAGCAAATATGGAGTGAAGTTGAGTCTTTCATCCCCAAGTTTGGTTCTTGCCTCATTAATACCTTCTTCACCCATTGCTTTTCCTGAAGTTGAGATATTGACAAATAGACACTTTTTCCTCCTTAATATTTCTTATTAAGATGCAGTTCACATATCAAAGGTATGATTTGGTATATGTAGCTCAGTTTTATTTTATTCACAAAGCTGAGCCATCATCATCTCTCTATAGTTTCAAAACATTTTCTATCACCCCAGAAGAAACACTATACCCATTAGCAGTCACTCTCTATTCCTCCTTCCCCAACACCTTGCAACCACTAATGCATGTTCTGTCTCTGTGTGTTTGCCTCCTCGGAACATTTCATATACATAGACTCACGTAACATATGGCCTTTAGCTTCTGACTTACTAAACTTAGCGTACTGTTCTCAAGGTTCATTCGTGTGTAGTATGTATCAGAATCCCATTCCTTTTTGTGGCAGAACAATATTTCTTTGCATGGGTATGCCGCATTTTTTGTTGAGGAACACTTGGGTTGTTTCCACTTTCTGGCTCTTATGAACACTGCTGCTATGAATGTTTGTATACACATTTTTGCATGAAGATCCGTTTTCGATTTTCTTGGGTATATAGCCAGAAGTGGGAATTACTGAGTTATCTGGTAACTCTATGTTTAACATTTTGATGTATACTGTTTTCCAAAGTGACTGCACCATTTCACATTTCACCAGCATTGTATGATTATCAACACTTTTTAGTTTCTGTTTTTTTTTTTAATTTTTATTTTTTCTTATTGAGTTATTTGACTACCAAGGAGCTATGTCAGAGATGGGTTTAAAGCCAGATAAAATACTGGGCTACCCCTAGTTTAGCACTGTCTAGCATTCTGAGTTCAAATTCTAGCCCAGCTCTTTAGTTAGCTGGATAAGTCACAGTCTTGCCAGCTCAGCTTCCTCTTCTGAAGAGCAAAATTGTTGTATATTTCAAGAGAAACTGTAACTAACAACACTGAGTGCTGGCCAGCATGTAGAATAAATGGATCTTATCCCTCGGTAATGGGAATGCAAAATGGAACGGTTGCTTTGGACAACCATGTGGCAGTTTTGAATAAAGTTCAATATACACTTACCAAATGATGCAGTGATCTCACTTCCAGATATTTACCCAAGTGAAGTAAAAATTTATGTCCACGCTGAAACCTGTACATGAATTTTTATGGCAGCTTTATTCGTGATCACCATAAACTAGGAGAAAAATGTCTTTCAGGTGATGAAAAGATAAACATAGAAATAATATAAATAACTCCAGAAAAAGAATTATATTCAAAATTTAAAAATGACACATTACTGATATTCCCAGTAACATGGATGAATTTCAGTGCATTATGCTAAATGGAAGGAGCCAGACTCAAAAGAGTGAATAGTGTATGGTTTTATTGATATAATGTTCTGGAAAAGGCAGTGGTTGCCAGGGCCTGAAGATGGGAACGCAGGTTGACTACTACTATGACCTGAATGTCTATGTCCCTCCATAACTTCTGTTGAAACCTACCTCCTAAGGTTATGGTATTTGGTGGTGAGGCCTTTGGGGGGTGATGTGGTCATAAGGCTGGAGCCTTCATGAGTGGAATTAGTGCCCTTATAAAAGCAGCCTGAGGGGTGCCTGGCTGGCCCAGTTGGTAGAGCATGTGATTCTTGATCTTGGAGTTGTGAGTTTGAACCCCACAGAAGGAGTAGAGTTTACCTATTAAAAAAAAAGGGGGGGTGCCTGGGTGGCTCAGTCGATTAAGTGTCTGCCTTCAGCTCTGGTCATGATCTCAACGTTCTGGGATCAAGCCCTACATTGGGCTACCTTGCCCCTTTCTACTGTGTAAGAAGATAGTGAAAATGTGGCCATCTGTGAACTAGGAGTCCCTCACCAGACCCTACATCTGCCAGGGCCATGATCTCAGACTTCCTGAACTCCAGAACTGTGAGAAATAAGTGTCTGTTCTTTATAAGCCACCCAGTCTCTGGAGTTTTGTTATAGTAGCCCAAGGAAACTAAGACCAACTACAAAGTGGCATGGGGAGTTTTTAGGTGGGGGATGATATACCTATTTAATATCTTGATTGTAGTTGTTACATATTTAGTGTGCTTGTCAAAACATTCAAAACTCTATGATTAAAAGGTTTAATTTTATTATGTGTAATTGATGACCCTGTTTAATAAAGAAATAAAGCTAGATATGTACAGAAAGAAAAAAAGTTCTGCTGTTCTCTGCAAACAGGAAATCTTGAGACCCAAGATCCAGTCATCTCTTGGGTACCTTCTACCCTGCCATAGGCTGCTTGAGTCTGACCCCTAGGCTCCCCTGCACTTAAACTGAAGACCCATAGCCCCTCCCCCCACCAAAATCTAAATCAAGATCTTAGAACTGGTCCAGTTCAACCCATGTTTCAGGGCTGTGATCACACTCACCCAAGAATATTTTAATCCCATCCTCCAGTGTGTGCTGGAGTCAAGAGCTCCAGGGTAGTTTGCAGCAGTTTTGAGATGCTGAAGGATACTCTAGCATTATTTGAAACAAGCATGGAAACATTGTCCCCACATCACGATTCTGATTACATTCAAATCTCCATGGACTTTGGCTGTCATGACTCCTGCAGTGGCTGAGCTTTGATTAGCCTATAGGCAGAGACCACAATACAGAGGACAGCCAGAGGCACCATTTAAGGTGGTTGCATGAAGATGATACAGGGGGGAAATTACTGTGTCTTGATCTCTTTTTCGTATGCTATCTTAAAGAACCCTTTCTGGTATGATGTCAAAGCTTGTTTGGCTCCAACTTTGAAATTTGTATGACAAGACAACCAGTTAAAGAGAGGTCAGGAAAAGGAAAACAGCTGGAGCTAACCATCTGAGGAAAGCAGGCATGTATTCCACATACTGGAAGGAGAATGTTTTTCCTCTGTTTTGATGATATACTATGTGCATAGGACATGCTGTCTCTGGGCATGGGTTTTGGCATGGCTGCCTACTGGCATGGAGCTCTGGGAAGAGGCTGCCTGACTTTCCCTAACTGTGAAGGTAGTTGCAGTGACCCTAATACTTGGGCTTTGCCCATATCTTACCATCTTGAACTTTCCTGCAGAGCCAAATTGGTTTCTGGAAGACCACTGCTAATGGAGCAAGATTATGAAAAGAAATCCCTGGGAGACAGATGCCGGCAGATTCTGGAGCCTTCTAAAGTTACTTTCCCCTTCTTGCTTGGTTTATTCTGATGGTAGGGCAGGCCATCAGGGAGCGGGAGTTGGTCCCCGGATGTGAAGTACTTGGGAAGCTTGCTTGTACCCCATCTGTTTCAAGGAAGCTGCATTTTGAATAAGGGTGTTCCGTGGCATTCTGAAGTTCTCCAATTTTCTCTGGGCTGTTGGTGGGTGAGTTGGAGGTCTCGGTTCATAGTGAGAGCTGCCACAGAAGTAAACAGCTGGGGGTACTTTCAGATGAATAGCTGGGGCTTCAGTGGGACATTCATTGGCAGTATGTGTGCCTTTGGGGGTGGGGGTGCACAGAGGGCATGTCATAGAGGGGACAAGAGTCTGAGTAAGTCACCTTTTAACACAGAGCTTTCAGTAGGATTGTGCTGCCTGCCAACCATGGCCACATGATGGGGAAGGTCACAACTCCATGATGCTGAGAGATTTGTTCTGAACTCTGGCCATGAGGATCTTTCCCTTTAATACTGGCCAGGGGACACATATGTTACAAAAATGACATGAAATCTTTCAGTGGCCCCTAGATGACACCAACTCTCATTTCTGACCATTCCCAAGGTTCCATTCAGGTCTCTGCTTTCCTCTGGCTCATCCTGCTCAGCCAGGTGGGTGATCCTAAAACAGACCAGCAATGGACACTAGCTGGCTGGGGTGGCTACTGCTGAGGGTCATAGGGCAGCTGTGCAGGGTAGCAGCCAGGCCTCCTTGGAGACTGCTGAGCTATTAGGCCAGAGAGAGGGACTTTCCCACTAGGCCTTATCTCCCCTTACCTCCCAAGGGGGGCTTCTAGGACCTTGGCTCGACTTGTTCAATTTCAGTCAAGTTCTTAGGTTGCTCATGTTGCATGAGCATTATACTTGGTGCATATTGTAGTTAGTATTTTTCACAGTGTTCTGCAACTATCGCCACCCTCCATCTCTAGAACTTCCTTTATCTTGCAAAACTGAAACTCTCTATCTACCCAATAAACAATAATTCCCCATTTCTCTCTCCCTCAGCCCCTGGCAACCATCATTCTACAATCTGTCCCTATGCTTTTGACTGTTCTAGGCACGTCATAAAAGTATACATCTTTTTGTGACTGGTTTATTTCACTTAGCATAATGTTCTCAAGGTTTACCCATGCTAGCATATATGTCAGAATTTCCTTCCTTTTTAAGGCTGAATAATATTCCACTGTATATGTAGACCACTTATCCATTTATTCAGTGCTGGACCCTTGGGTTGCTTCTGTGGTTTGGTTATTGTGAATAATGCTGCTATGAACATGGGTTTACAAATATTGATTCCGGACTCTGCTTTAAATTCTTTTGGGTATATACCCAGAAATGGGATTGCTAGATCACAGGGTAGTTCCATTTTAATTCTTTGAGAAACACCAGACTGTTTTTCACAGGGTTATACCATTTTACATTCCCTAAAACGGTGTGCAAACATTCCAGTTTCTCTCCATCCTTGTCAACATTTGCTATTTTCTGTTGTTTAGTAGTGATTGTCCTAGTGGGTGTGAGGTGGTGTCTCATTGTAGTTTTGTTCAACATTTCCCTAATGATTATTGATGTTGAGCAGCTTTTTCTGCACTTAGTGGCCATTTGTATATCTTCTTTGGAGAAAAGTATATTCAAGTCCATCACTAATTTTTGAATTAGATTATTTATTTTTATGTTAAATTTTAGGAGTTCTCTATATATTCTGGATACTAATCCCTTATCAGATATGTGATTTGCAGATATTTTCTCTCTTTTATAATTTTTAATGATAAACTACTTAATTCCTGCCAGAACAGTAACACTATAGACAACTAACATTAAACCTGTATTGCTTGCATGATCCTGTGAAATATTTTACATACATTATCTTGGGGCCGCTGGGTGGTGCAGTCAGTTGAGCATCCCACTCTTGGTTTTGGCTCAGGTCATGATCTCAGGGTCATGAGCTCAAGCCCTGCATCTTGGCTCCATGCTCAGCATGGAGTCTGCTTGAGAATCTCTCTCCCTCTGCCCATCCTGCTTGTGTGCTCTCTCTAAAATGAATAAATCTTAAAAAAAAAAAAAAGACCCAGATTCTAGTCCTGACTCTGACGTTGCCCAGGGGGCTGTAGTGGGCTGAATGGTGGCCTCCCAAAATGTATGTTGTGTCCTAATCCTCATAACCTGTGAAAAGTACCTTCTGCAGTAAAGAATGAATATTACCTTATAGAGCAAAAGATGCAATTAGTGATTTTGAGAGGAGGAGCTTATCTGGTTTATGTGAATGGGACCTACATGCCATCAGGAATGTCCTTATAAGAAAGAGATAAAGGGAGGAAGAACAGATGGGAGAGGAGAACACACAGAGAGAGCGCCTCACAGAGGAGAAGACAATGTGAAGACAGAGCAGAGAGGGAGGCAGCCACCACCAAGGAATGCTGACAGCCATCTGAAGCTGGGAGAGGCAGGGAAGGGTCCTTCCCAGAGCCTCCAGAGGGAGCACAGCCCTACCATCACCTTGATTTTGGACTTCTGGCCAACAACTGGGAGAAACAACAATTGCTCTTGTTTAAGTCACCAGTTTGTGGCATCTGTTAGGGCAGTCACAGGAAACTAGTACAGGGACTGAAGACACATGAATTAAATGAAATAAATTCCATGAAGTAAGTGTGTGGTTGAGACCCCTGTTTGGCTTCATTGCTGCCTGGAATGACCTCCATTGGATGCTCCAAAACTTAGAACCATTTTGTGGTTTGAGCAATCCCCCTGAGTAACTGAAGTAGAACTACTTGAGGGTGGGCTCAGAAAACAGCAATGGTGAAAGCTCTTCATTCGGTTGATCTGAACAAGGCCCTGGGTGCAGACCCCTGGTTTCTATGTCTGTGCCTTTAGGGCTCTGAGTCTGTGAGCCTCGAAGAATGGATCTCAGCGTTCCTTGCCATGGTCTTCCTTCAAAGTCTCAAGAATCAGTGTGAACTTCTGAGCAGGAGACAACCAGGGCTTTCCAGACTAGCAATGGATGTCAAGGGAGTCCTCCATGTGCTGCTGAGGGGGATGGAGAGTTTAGGGAGAAAGGGAAGAGGCCGGCAGGGCAGTGGGTGGAAGTGAAACCACCTGGGAGGTCTGGGGAGCCTTCAATAACATTGGATTGGACAACGGAGGAGGCCGTGGGGCCAGGGGGAGGCACCTGTGAAAATAGCAAATACTTGAGCCAGAGACGGTACACATCCTGCCTTGGCTCCTTCAGGTTCCCCACAGAGGCAGGGATCACAGGGCGAGGGTGATGTGTCTCCCACGATGTCAGCATCCCCGAGGGCCCATCAAGAATTTGACAGGGGAACGAGCTCGGGGGCTGCCGTGACATCTGAGAAAGGCCTATGAGAGAGATAGACGGAGCAAGAGTCAGATCATCATTCCCAAAGATATGGCTTTAACCTCTGCCCCCTCCTGCCCGCCAGCTCTGGGAGATCCTGACAAGGCAAGAATCTTCTCTCCAAGGGGTGGGGGTGGGTGTGGGTTGGGGGAGGGCCTCTGCCAGGCGCCATCATCTCCCCTCCACCACACAGCTGACAGACACTTGAGAACTTTCCTTCCCAAGCCTGTATCCTGCTGGTTCAGGGCAAAGTGTTCAGCTTTCCCACCAGGATCAGTGAGGAAATGGCCTGGTTTGGACTCAAACAGGCTGATTTGTTTTCCCAACATGGCCTCGGCTCAGTTCAGGGAGCCCCAGTCATGCCCATTTTTTTTTCCAGGGTGCCCCTCCCTCCCTGCTTCCCTCTCCCCGCTCCAAGAACACATCACCTAATGTCTGCAAGGCTTCTGCTTCGTGTTTGACATCCCTTATTTACAAAGCAAACAGAATATTCCTTTTAACACACATCACGCTAAGTTTATTAATGCAGAAAACAATCCCAGGGGGCCGGCCCAGGGGACCCTTGAAACCTGCCAGCACAAACTCTTCAAACGCTCAGTGCGCCAGACCCTCCAGGACAATATTTCACACAATGGAGTAAAAATAATATTTTTCTTTGGGCCTTTCCAGCCGCTTTTGTGGCGAGCAGACAGAAATTATTTTCTTACTCTGCTCCCAGAGCAGAAATCTGGATGAAGCTACGTTTATTTGTTTAACACAATGATTTCATCCTAAATGTCTCGACAGCAAATAGTTGGTGGTTTAATAAAGGGCCTTTGAAAGGAGCCGGGAGCTGGGAGATGGGAGGCGTGCGGCTGTCGAGGCCGAGGGGCCACAGGCTGTGGTGACGGAGGCGGAGGAAGACTGGGTGCCCCCTCGGGCTGTTTTGGGGGGCTCTGGGGCCTGGGGTGTTATTGCTCCTTGATCGGAACAGTTGTGCTACCTCCAACCTGAAGAAGGAAGTGCTTTGGTCACAAACGCCAGGTCTTCTCCCAGACCAGTGCTGCCAAATACAGACAGACACACACCCAAAGGCAGATGCTCAGACTTGCTTGGAGAAAAGAGAGGCCTTTCATATTCACGCTTGCCTTTCCCTGATTGAAAATATGTCCCACGTCAACCAAATGTGGTTTGCTCTTCTGATGCCAGGGTTGAGATTAGGGGCCGAGAGTGGACCTAACCCCAGTTTGCTGACCTGTCCAACAAGCACGAGCCAACCAGGTCTTCCAACCTGCAGTGAGAAGTGTCAGTGTCATCTGTGCTTGGCTTCTTTTTCTGGGGAAGAATTGTTAGGGGGAATGAAATGGAACCTACACACAGAGGGAAGGCCCAGAAAAGGTGGTGAATGACATTAAAACTGCCTTGGCGGGGGGGAGGTGTCCCAGCTCCTCAGAGTCCAACTTCTTCATTTTGCAGAGGGGGAGAAAAGCTCAGAGAGGGACAGTGATATATCTAAGGATGCACCGCTGTTAGAGCTATGACCAGAACCCAGGCAGTCACCTTCAAGGGGAAAGGGGAAAGAGTCCAATGAGCCTGCAGCTGACAAAATCAAAAAGCTGAGTTACGCGTTTCAGTTTTGCCAAGTGGGACTTGGATGGAACATCTGATTCGGTTCCTGACGATTTGGTTCCTGGAACAACATCCTGGAAGGGATGCAAGAACCAGCAGAGAAGAGAGTATCCGTGTATACACACACAGATGTATTTCCAATTATAGAAGTCATACTTCTTTATTGGAGGTTGTATAAAACGTATACAAGTATAAACAAGGAAAAGATTATTTGTAGCTATTATAACTCCTTGTAATAATGTATTACTGTTAACTTATTGGTATACCTCCTTTCAGTGTTTTTTTCCCTTGCTTCCATATGCTTTC
>ML103246.1:44527-60035 GCA_003697995.1 Taxidea taxus jeffersonii
GAACAGCACCAGCAAAATATTGACTGCGGCAGTGAGATTTCTTTGTCTTCATTATCCAAGTCTGACTCTCACACCAGTAGTCCTTGAGGACTTTTTTTTTTTTTAAGGTGGGGAGGTGGCATTTCTGAAAAAGATGCTTTGATTTTTGCAAACATCAAAAAGTAATAGGATCCTTTCTGAAATATTTGCTGGAATCCCAGAATGTAAACTGGCCCTCATGATCATCACTTCACCTTTAGGGAACTATCTTGGGGGTTCATTAAGCTATCTAGTCAGCTGTTCATCTCTAACCTGAACCAGATGTAAGCTGTTCCAAGTGGGGGTGACCTAGGGAACTTCACCAACCTGCTCCCGGCTCTTTGAGACTGGCAGTGTTTATTCCTGACACATAACCCTTATCAATGATCTAATTGATTGGGGATACTAAGCAGACCATTCAGATGGAGTGCCTGGCCTAGAATAACTTATCTTCCAACTTGAAGCATCAGGCAATCAAATCCTCTTAAAACCTCAGAGTGCTACAAAATAAAATAAAACCTCCTTTACTTACCCTCAAATCATTTAAAGCATAGTGATGACCTGGCACTTTTAATAATCTTTTTATGACATGTCATATTTATCACACGTCAAAAGGGGTCCCCCAAACAAAACAATAACACTGAGTGAAAACTTACATAGAGTCTCTCTCTGTTAGCAAAGTTAGTTTTGGCCCCTGAACACCAGCTTTTATGGATTCTTATAAAGTCATGACTATTTCTTAGCAGTTGGATTTTCCAAGTCTTGAAATGAAATTCTTCATTATACTAGTTACTTTAAAGTGAAGAATGAGTGACTTTGACATCAGGGAAGATAGAACAGTCATATTTTTCCCTATTCCTGGCACTAAATGCAACTAAAACCCTGGCATTACATGTGAAAGAAACACAAGGAGACAAGGAAAAATGGAGAGAAGGAGGAATGACACAGAGGATTTGTTAGCTGGGTTTTTCTTGTCACCTCATGTATCCTAGACTTGGGGCTGAAGAAGCCAGTGCCCAACAAATGCCAAAGGTTGCACATGTAGAAGACTCCAACAAATGCCTTGTCTCCCTGGCCAAAGGACTAGGAAAGGTACAGCCCAGCAAAACAGAAAACTTAGGTAGTAATCACTCTATTCTAGCCAAACAACACAGAAAACACTGGGGCCCTATCCCACTTGAAGGCCTACACTCCCACCCTTATGAGACTATAGTGGGCAACCCCTCACCGCCCCCCCCCATGATAGAGTCAGAGGAGGTCAAATAGGGAGCTAGACCTTAATCTCCACCCCCTGTGGTGTCAGTGGAGACACATGGGGAGCTCAGACTGTTACCCCACCCAGCAGTAACGAGGCATCCCTCCCCACCCTTTTCCACTGGGATGGTGTTGGAGGAGGCCTAGTAGAAAGTAGAGAGTCAGGACTTCCACAATTGCCAGAGGTAAGGAGGCCACCCCTGCTTCAGTGTTTGTGGAGACCACATGAGGACCCAGAATTCCCATTCCCACACAACAGTAAATAAAAAGAGGGGGCGTCTGGGTGGCTCAGTCGGTTAAGCTCCTGACTTCAGCTCAGGTCATGGTTCCGGGGATCGAGCCTTCTGTCGGGCTCCCCACTCATCAGGGAGCTTGCTTTTCCCTCTCCTCCCCGCTCATGCTCTCTTGCTATCTCTGTCACTCTACCTCTCTCACAAATAATGAAATAAAATATTTAACAACAACAACAACAACAACAAAAGAAGCCTGCTCCTCTTCCCTTGTCAGCAGAGTCGAATGAGGAACCTGTACTACCGCCACCTGTAAGTAAGCAGGTGATGTGCCCCCACCTCCTTTGCCTCCTGGAGTGGTGTTAAAAAAAGTGGGAGTTAAGGTGGTAGGAAAAGTAAAAATGAAACAAGATGGGATCGGGAGGGAGACAAACCAAAAGAGACTCTTAATGTCATAAAACAAACTGAGGGGGGTGGGGGGGAGAGGGGTTGGGAGAGGGTGGTGGGGTTACATTATATGTTTAAATAAAGCTTAAATTAAAAAAAAAAAGTGGGTGGGCAATGGCAGATAATCTGAAGGTGTGACTAAGACCTAGCCTCATAACATAATACAAAAACATCCAAGTCTCCATTGAAAATCGGTTGTTATGCAAGAGCTGGATGATCTCAGACTGAATGAAGAAAGACAAACCATGGATGCCAACGCTGACAGAGATTTAGAATGATCTGGAAACAATTTTAAAGCAGCCGTGATAAAAATGCTTCAGTGGTAGATATTTGAGACTAATTTGCCAAAATCTCACAGTTACTGACACACCAAGTTTCAAGCTCAGGTCTAAGTTCTTCCTAACAGCGGCATCATGATGCCCAAGACTCCTTAAATTTATGCTTCAGAGACCACTGTGCATTGTAGCATACAAGTCCTGCACATACTTTGCTAGATTTAGAGTAAGTATTTTAGAATACCCAAGAACTCATTACTGTTCTTTTTTTTTTTTTTTGCTTCCTTTTTCAACTTGTTCTTGTTTTGTGGTGACAGTTATTTCTCAAGATACTCTAAAAATATGAATATGCAATTTTAAATTCTGTTATTTCCTGCATTACATTTGTTACCTCTGTTGTAGATTGTTCTATTTGTTCCTTTTGTTCCTCTTCTATGCTATTGATTTTTTTTCCCAAATGTCTATTGATTCTTGATGGTCCATTCATATTTAAGGATGAAAGACTAGGTTAATAATATAGAAGGATGTGAATCTTTTTGGCTGATGAGTAGGCTTGCTGAGAACTCTTTGTGACCTTTTTTTTTTTTTTTGAAATCTTTATTAGTTGATAGTTCATAGAATTGAAAAGGAGGATTTGCCTATTTCCATGATTTTGGCAATTTATATACTAGCCATGATTGTTCAAAAATTATCAACATCCCCATATGCAAATTGCAAAGTGAGATAAGGAAGAGGTCAAGAATAAAGCAAACAGGGGCGCCTGGGTGGCTCAGTGGGTTAAAGCCTCTGCCTTCGGCTCAGGTCACAGTCCCAGGGTCCTGGGATCGAGCCCCGAGTTGGGCTCCCTGCTCAGCCGGGAGCCTGCTTCCCTTCCTCACTCTCTCTGCCTGCGTCTCCCTGCTTGTGATCTCTGTCTGTCAAATAAATAAATAAAATCTTTAAAAATTAAAAAAAAAGAATAAAGCAAACATTTTTTAAAGGATAACAAACAAAAGGATATGCTTAGGAAGAGGTGGTAGGGAGTAGAACCTTGCCTCAAACACACAAATTTTCTATTTCTATTGATTATCATGGGAACACAGGCATGGTAGGCTGTGCATAAATATTTATATATTTATTTCCATAAATAATATTTATGAATTATTTTTTCCTTAAGTTCTGCCTTCCATTAAATAAGAAACAGTTAAAAACATTCACAAGTACTCTGAAATTTTTTTTGTAAGATTTTATTTATTTATTTGTCAGAGAGAGAGAGAGAGAGAGCGAGAACAGGCAGACAGAGTGGCAGAGGCAGAGGGAGAAGCAGGCTCCCTGCCAAGCAAGGAGCCCAATGTGGGACTCGATCCCAGGATGCTGGGATCATGACTTGAGCCGAAGGCAGTCGCTTAACCAACTGAGCCACCCAGGCGTTCCTGAGATGTTTTTAAGTGAAAGATTATTTGAATCTCTTTAGTGTGAATGTCATCTAGGAGAGCAGTGTCTCCATGCCAGGCATTGTTCTAAGAACTTTCCGTATTTATTTTGTCTTATTTATTTTGCTTAAATCCTGATGACAAGCCTGTGAGGTAGTGTAGCAGATGCTATTGGTGTCCTGTCCATATCCACTCTCATTTTCCCCTACACTGTAGACTAATACTTGAAGCACCTGAAATTCTCTGCTTACATAATCTTTTCCCTTCCCTGACTTGGGGAGCACACTCAACTCCCATGCAAGCATTGTGGGTGCTGAGACTTAAGATCCTCAGAAACAACCTTCAGCCAATGACAGGCGGGCACTTGCTGGAGAAAGACCCCGTCTTCATTGACCTGTAGTTGGGCATATCTGGGGTGTGTTCTACACAATCTTCCCGTTCCCCAAGTGCAAAGAAGCTCTAGTTGCCCACAGAGGTAACTCTTCACTAGCTTCCCTTCCCTATTTCACTTCTCTCTTCCCCTACCGATGTTTCCTATGAGCACCTTCCAAATAAACTCCTTGCTCTCAAGTCCTTGTCTCAGAGGAACATTCTGGAGGCACCCAAACTAAGAGTATCAGGTAGTATTACAGTCCCCATTTTGCAAATAAAGAAACTGAAGCACTGAGAGCCTGGTTGCTTGACCATGGTTAGTGAGTGAATGAGGGGCAGAGCCAGGCTTCTCAGCACAAGCTCTTAGCCACCGCATTGTAATGCCTCGATGGCCCTGAGTGCCAACTCAGGCACTCAGTGCCAGGCACCATGCTCGGCACTTCATGCAATTGATTTTTCAGGGCATAAAATAAGCAGAGATAGGCTATGTGACATATCCAAGGTCATGAAGTAGTAAGTAGCAGAGTGAGAATTTGAGCTCAGGTCTATGATCTTACCCATTCTGCCGTGCTGCCCCCATGTGAGCCTGCAGTGTTTCTCTGCTTTTCACCTAGGTGGCTCTCAGGGAGAGGTTGGCAGAGTCTAGGGCTCTTAGGAGCAGGTCCAAGGGGACACAACCCGGTGGGCTGCATTCCTTGTCCTAGATCTTTGTGCCCTTTCTTCAGTGTGAGGTCCAGACTCTCCAGGCTGTTTTCTTTCCTCTAGGAATGTTTTTAGTGCTTACTTTCTCCTGCACAGGAGTGTTTTGGGATGCTGGTCTTACCCCCGAGGAGTAGATGGAGAAGCCAGGTTGGATCAGATAGGACAACTAATGATGACCAAGCATTTTCTCTGCACTAGGGGCTCTGCATAAGTTACATCATTTAATCCTCCTAGAAATTCCTTAAAGTAATTGCTCTTTTTCCCATTTTAAAAACCAGGAAATGAAGTTAAGAGAGGCGAAGTAATTAGCTCAAGGAATTCATCCAAGGTTAAATAATTCAAAACCCAAGTCTTTTGGATTCTGAAGCAGTCCTTTCTCCACTCAGCCAGGTGAGGCTCTGGCAAGGCAAGGAGAGGTGGGAAGCTGCCAGGAGCTTCCAGGGTACTACTTGTCTAGCACCGCTGAGAGATGCCAGGTAACTTCTGATCATGAGGCTTCCAGCGTAAAAACCCTAGGTAGATCACAGCTGGCTGAGATTGATGCCCCTTGTAGGGCCATAACTGTCTTCACCCAGAAAATAAGTCTGCGCACAAAGATCATTCAGATCTTACACACATTTGTCTTTCCACTTCTGAGCATTCTCCAGGTATTGGGTTCTAAGCTGATGGTTACAAGATGGGGTGAGAGGACAGGATCGAGACCTGGTTTCCATGCAGGAGAAGACTAATGCCTATTTTGGGAAATGGACCATATTTTCGATGAGGCAGCTAAACACACACGTGACACTTGCAAAGGAGCTACTTCTGTGATCAGACCAGGAAACAGTTGGGTGGTTGGTATGAATTCCAAGCCCCTTTCTGCACACTCCTGATGAATCTATCATACCCAGTTTGGGATCCCCCAGCTTGAGCAAGATGGGAAAAATTGGAAAGGAGCTGGAATAAATGTACAATATGAATTGCTTCAGGACACTCAAAGAATAAGAAACATTGTGTTGCTTTTTCTAAATCAGAATAAATCTGATATACATACCCCCCACTCACCCAGATGTTGAGAATCCCACGACCAGCTGTTGGGGTTCTGCATCCCCACCTTAGGTAAGAACCCTTGACCTTGCAAGGCAACAGGCTGTGTCCTCATGTGTCCATCACCATTTGAAGGAGGATCCATTTGGATGAGGGCGGCTCCTCTCAAATCTCCTTCTCTTCTTGCTAGGCTTGGCCTCAGGGACCATCGTGTAGAGTCACAGAGTTGCAGGAATCAATCAGTGTCTGTTTCCACAGGCACTGGACATCCTGATTCTTCTACCTGGGGGTCCAGGTGTGTGAGTGGGTTCGGCCTCTGCCTCTCTTGGAATGCTGTTTGTACATACCCCTTCCAGATCTTGGGAGACAATCGTCTTCTCTTAACCTCAAGCTCACAGTCCCTACTCCCTCCCCATTGCTAATCCATTCTGCCAAATTCCCTTCCTGGCCCTCATCTTTGAAACCGAAGGCCTGACTCTGGGTGATCTCCCAGACAATTCTCTGAAGCCCCCCTACATAAAACAAAATGAAATGAAACAGAAAGCAAGAAATTGTTTGCCATCTCCCTCCATTACACACACACACACACACACACACACACACACACACACACACACACACACGGTGAGCAAACCAAATCCTTTGCAGATGAAGGGCTGTTCCCCATATATAAAGTGCTTTTACATTGGGACATTTCATGTCCCAGCCCTGCCATTTATTAGCTGACGAATTTGGGACAAATTGCTTAACCTCTCTGTTTTCTGATGTGCACACTGGAGCTAATAACTACATCACAAGAGGATGGGTTGAGGCTTTTATGTCGCAGGGTACTTAAAAGTACCGACAAGGCAGAAGCACTGGACACACTCCACCTCATTCCAGCTTGTTCCTGCTCCGTCCAGCTCTGCTCTGAGCACCGCCCAGCCTTCTCCTGCCATCTAAGCGAAGACGAAGGGAATGTGTCTGAGCACTATCAGGGCATTTCAAACCTAAACCCATCTGTTATACACTGAATTGTGCCTCACCCCCAAATTCATATGGTAAGGTCCTAATTTTCAGTACTTCAGACTGTGACCGTATTTGGAAATAGGGCCTTTAAAGAGGTGATCAGGGGTGCCTGGGGGGCTCAGTCAGTTAAGTGTCTGCATTCAGCTCAGGTCATGATTCTAGGGTCCTAGAATGAGCCCCACATCTGGCTCTCTGTTCCATGGGGAGCCTGCTTCTCCCTCTCCTCCCTGGTCGTGCTCTTGTTCTCCCTCTCTCTCTCAAATAAAGACGAAAAATCTTTAAAAAAATTAAAGAGGTGATCAAAATGAAGCCATTCAGGTGGGCCCTAATCCAGTCTGGTGTTCTTACAAGCAGAGATTAGGGCAAGCCCAGAGATCCTGGGGACGTGCAGGACCAGAGGGATGACTTTGTGACGAGGCAACAAAAGGGCAGCCATCTGTAAGCTGAGGAGAGAGGCCTGGCCCAGGTCCTTCCCTCATGGCCCTTGGAGGAAGCCACTTGATCTCTGACTTACAGCCTCCAGAACTGTGGAAAAGTACATCTGTGGTGTTTTGCTATGACAGCCCAAGCAAACTAATACACCATCGAGGAGCCGAAGTATAGTCAGGGTCTCCAAAACACATCCAGGCCAGTGTGTGATGCTTATTCGGGGAGGAGGGCGTCCCATGGCTGCGGGAACCGAGCATGCGGGATGAACCACACAAACCATCGTTGTTTCTGGTTACTGCCCTCCCTCAGCACTAGAAAGTTAGAAGAACTCCAAAACAGCAGACAGGGCAGAAATTCTCAGAAGAAACTAATGGAAAGGATTCCAGCTCCAGAGACAAAATAATGCTTCTGGAAATGGGATCAAAGCTTCCCACATTGGTGAGGGTATGGAACTCTCTGGATCTCTACCCTATTGACCCAGTGCCTAGGGCTTTTCAAGGGCCTACAAAATGTTTCAGAATGAAAAATTCAATGGATTTCAAAATAAGAAAGCAAAATGCCCAAGGAAAAATTAAAAAATAATTTCAAGAGCAAGGTTGTAAAATGACTTTCAAAATGTTTTTAATTGCATTTATATTTAAGATAGGATGTGGAAATATTTTAATGTAATTACTGTCATGGAAGTGGTACCTGTAGGAATTATATACCTTCCGACCCACGAAGGACTTCAATCAGTTCTGTTCTCTCTCCACCCCTCAGAACCTCATACCAAGCCTGTCTGGGTTTAGGATGTGACAATGACATGGAAATACATTCTGTGATGTGGGATAGAGGTAGGGGAGAGGCCAAAGATCCTAGTGAAAGGCAGCTATGTCTTACAGGAAAGCGGTCAATAGTCCAGCTTAAACCAGGGTTCAAATCTTCATTCTGCCCCTGTGTGACCCTGGGCACCTTGCTAAACCTCTCTGAATCTCAATTTCATCACTGGCACAAAAGAGATAAGAATGCCTACCTCATAGGATTTTCATGAGAATTGAATGAGAAGAAAACTATAATGAGCTTAGCTTTGTGCCTGGGGAATAGTAAACTCTCAGTAAAGGCTAGCTATTATAATGTGGCCCTCAGCAGGATTCTCACAGGGGAGGGAGAGGGAGGAGTCTTGAGCACCAGAGAAAATATTTAGTGAATAGATGTTGACTGGATGCATTTTTGTTCTCACAGTGGAGAAAAAACCCAGCAGTGCAGCAAGGGTATGTGAGTGACTGGATCACAGGTCCCAAGCGAGGACTGGGAGGAGGTGGCACACGCCGGGGTGGTGGCAGGGGTCGAGGAGGAGCTCTGCATGGGAGCCCCTGTGCAAAGCCCAGGGGACTGATGCCCTTCCCAGGATGCTGTGGGCTCAGGTGCCCCTTCCGCAGCTCCCAGACAGGGGGAGCAGAAATTGCCAGCTGGCATCCTAGGAATGCAACTGCTTCGGAAAGCTAAATTTTGCTGCTGATGCGGGACCGATCTCGTCTGCTCTGCCAGGAGCACGCAGACCCAGGACAAATCCCCGAGGGTTCCAGTCCTGTCACCAGCACGGTCAGAGGCAAAACCAAGTCCAGGACAAAACGAAGGTGGGTTTTTAATTCATAAATGGGCAGCAGGGAGTCACTTTTGTTTCTGCAGGGGTTGAAAGGTAGGAGAAACTATGAAGTCAAAAGAGGAGGGGCACCTGGGTGGCTCAGTGGGTTAAGCCTCTGCCTTCCGCTCGGGTCATGATCTGGGGGTCCTGGGATGGAGCCCTGCATTGGGCTCTCTGCTCATCGGGGAGCCTGCTTCCTCCTCTCTCTCTTTCTCTCTCTCTCTCTCTCTCTCTCTCTCTCTGCCTGCCTCTCTGCCTACTTGTGATCTCTGTCTGTCAAATAAATAAATAAAGTTTTTTAAAAAAGGAGATATACTGAGATAGTCTCTGACTGGCAAGTGTTCCATTAAGGGGGAGTTTGGGGAGGAAGGAGACTTTCTAATCGGTCTTCAGACTTACATGGCAGACCCTGACTGGCTGTGGGGTAGTGAGTGAGCCGTGGGGGACATTTGAAAGGAAGATTGTTTTATGTTAGGGCTGGAAGGTTTTTGAGGTTGGCCATTTCCTGGAACAAGCAGTGGATTGGTGGGGGGCTTTTTTGCCATCAAATAGCCATCACAGCCCCTGTGGGGAGCTAGAGGGGCTGCCATCAAGGCAGTTTTCTCAGCAGAGATCTGGACCAGAAGGCCTGGCCAGGGAACCAGAAATCCTGGGTTCTGGGTGCAGCTGGTCATTGACTGGATGAGTTGTCTCCCTGGACCTGTTTATTATCTGTATGTTGAAGGGGTGGGACCACCCAAGAATGTCAAACTGCTGACCCTTGGGACAAATCCAACCTACAACCATTTTCTTTGGCCTATAATTTATTTATTAATGTTGTTTATTTTGTATGACATCAGAATGGGTGCATATTCTCCAGTCCACAGCCCCTCTGCTCCATGCTGTGTGCGACCTGCCAAGTTCCTGCCTTTAGGGAACCTGCTCTGTCACTGTAGGCATCTGTGTCTGCGGCGCCAGAGCTAAATGACTTCTAGTGCCTGCTGGCCTTCCGTGGCTCTACCATTCTCAGTGGGGCCTTCTCATTTTGCTGCCTCCCAACAGTCACCTCGCGCTGCCCTCCACAAACATGTGACACTCCAGCTTCTGGAGTCAATTATTCCTTTCAGAAAACTGGAGAGAGAAGGGATATAATTAAGTACCTGAGAGAAAATGAACTGAGCAACGAGTTGTAACTACGGAGACCCACAATGGAGGGCCCCACTTGAACCCGCTTAGCTCAGAGTGGTCTGGTTTCCCTGGTTGGAAGGGACCGGCCTGGCTAAGACTGGTTCACGCTTCAAGCCACAGTCCTCACACAGCAGGGCAAGAAGCTGCCTCAGCCGCCCCCAGGCTCCAGGGCCACTGGGCAAGGAAGCGACACCCTCTCCCTGTCTCCACCAAGCAGCAGCATCAGAATCAACACCCCAGAAGGGAAAATCCTTTCCTTACACACTATGCCCAGGAAATAGTTGCTCTGTCCCTAATTTGGGGCCCTGACACTGTTGTGTTGTTGGATCCTTCCACCCATCCTCAAACCACGGACCAGATAAATCGAGTTGAACTGACTTCAAAGCAAACACTGAGCAGAGCCATCTGTGATTCATTCCTGTGCAGGCCCTTCTCTAGTTATGTAACCAGAGAGATCCAGACAGAAAGACACAGATTGCAAGAATTTTTCCCCCCCTCAAACCCCAAACCTTTACAGTATTGGGATAATTATGGCTTTCATAGCGTTGATTACTTTAAGCTGTCAGTAATTTGAATCTTTTTCAGAGTCAATGACCAACTTTTTATAATTGCATTATATCTTCCCACTTCCATCACTAAATAAAGGAAACAGAACCCTGACTTCACAGGGGTTCCCTCAGAGCCCCTCAGCCTGCATACTTTGTTGTCAGAATGCTACCACGGACTCTTCTGTTTCCCAGCGTCCTTCTGGCCTCACGGCACACTAGCTCCCCACTCCACAGTCCATTAGTCCCCGACCTGAAAGAAGAGGAAGTGTGAAGTGTAGGTTGGCCAAGGATTTTGACTGAGTCATTCACAAATCACCCCAAGTATAGTTGATGAATAAAGGATAATGAAAAATGTTAGATAAAGAGTGTATTTTCCACACATTTGCAATTTAAAAAAATTATTTTTATTAACATACAATGTATTATTTGCCCCAGGGTACAGTTCTGCGAATCATCAGGCTTACACAACATTTGCAATTTTTAAACATTTTGTTTTCTTATTATAAAACCAATACCTATCAATGTGATAATTCCAAAAACTATAAAGAAGAAAATAAGTATCCCAAATCCTCGCCTGGGTAGATTATTCAAACAGAAAGTGATGCTAGTATTTTAGCACATTTTTTCCCAGTCTTTCTTTCCTCTATGCTTATATTTTTAGAGTTAAAATATATTGCATTTATAATTTTTGTATCCTGCATTTCTACTTGAACATTGGCCCACATGGTAAAAAAATCTTACTTTTCAGTAGCAACACAATTTCAAATGAAACGGATGTACCATCATTTTATAAAAAACCAAATCCCCTACTGCAGGACAAAGCTCATGTCTACTATTCTGCTACTATAAATGCTTCAGGAAACATCTTTAGCTATAAATTTCTATCTGCATTTCTGATTGCTTTCATATGATCTAATTCAAAAATTTATTTGTTTATTTGAGAGAGAAAGTGCAAGCATGATGGGGTGAGGGCCAGAAGGGGAGGAAGAAGGAAACGGAGAGAATCTTAAACAGACTCAGTGCCGAGCATGGAGCCTTGATCTCACGACCTAGAGATCATGACCTGAGCTGAAACCAAGAGTTGGACACTTAACTGACTGAGCCACCCAGGAGCCCCAGAGCATAAACATTTTTGGAGTTCTTAATACATTTCAGAAAAATTGAGCCACTTTTTCACCATCACATATGAATACTTTTTAAACCTTTTGAGAAGGTTTTGAGAAGTAAAAAAGTAGAGTCTCGTGTTCGCATTCATTACTCTTCTTTGGTTACCAATTAAAGTAGTCGTTTTTTAGATCTTTCAAAGCAATTTGCATGTTATTCCATCTGAAAGTAGATCTTGTTCAAGCCCAGGGACTAAGGCTTAGGATAACTGTGAGCTTCCTGGTGCAAAGATGCTCCCAGCTCAATGCAGACCATCCTATAGCAGAAGCAGTGAGGCAGAGAAGAGGATTAGCTCACTAGGACCTCCAGAGGAGGAAGACGTCAGGAGTGGTCCCCCACTCCTGGTTATATTAGTTAATCTACGCTGCTTAACAAATTGCCCTCAAAACTTAATGGCTTACCAATAAACAGTTATTATCTCGCAGTTTCTATAGGTCAGAAAGTCGAGGGCAATTTCACTGCTGCTTCTCCCTTGGGGTCTTTCGTGAGGCTGCAGTCAAGTCACTGACTGGGGTCACTTTCAGGAGTTGGCTGGCAGCCTCAGTTTCTGATCACTTGGGTTTCTCCACAGAGTATCCTCACAACATGGTGATGGCTTCCCCCAGAAGGAATGATTCGAGAGACAGATTAAAATAGAAGTCTCTGCGCGTCTTATAACTGAGTAGTGAAACTGCTATGCCATCTCTTCTGCCACGTTCTGTAGGTCATTCAGACTCACACTGTTACAGTGTGGAAGGGAACAGTATAAGAGTATGAAGACCGGGGGCACCTGGGTGGCTCAGTGGGTTGTGCCTCTGCCTTCGGCTCAGGTCACAATCTCAGGGTCCTGGGATTGAGCCCCACATCGGGCTCTCTGCTCAACAAGGATCCTGCTTCCCCCTGCCTCTCTGCCTACTTGTGATCTCTCTCTCTCTCTCTCTCTCTGTGTCAAATAAATAAATAAATAAGATCTAAAAAAAAAAAAAAGAGTATGAAGACCAGGAGGTACGGATCGTCAGAGGCCATCTTGAAAGCTGGCTACCACATAGGCTGTGGGTTTTCACGGGCTCCCTTTTTGAGGAAAGGAGAGAATCAATAGCAGAATCCTTCTTTATGATTGTTCACAGGGTGCTCTCGTTAACCATACATAGTCCTGTCCTCATCATGAGGCCCGTATTTGCCAATTCATTTTATCTCTAAAAAAAAAAAATCTGTGATTAAAAAACCCTTTGCTTATAGTTAGAGATGGATATCTGGCCTGGGTGACCACATACTTCAGAGCCTGGTGTGCAGCTGGGGGTGGCGGCGCAGTAAATCCAAGCAGGAGCTGCCGTGCAAAAGCTGTCTGGGCCTGGCCACCTGCTGTTCTGTAGCACAGAGCACAGTGGTGTGACGGGGTGGCAGAGGCACAAGGTGTACAGAGAGAAGGGAAGAGACGGACAACTACTCAAGTCCACCCACAGGTGGGGTGAGAATCACAGGAAAGATTTTTAAAGTGGGAGTGGGTAAGTGAAAGACAGAATCTCAGCCCTGGGAGAGGGACTTGGGGCCAGAATTCTAGGAGATAGGAAATAAGCTGTCACGGGTAAGGCATATGACCCTACTAGGACTTTTGAATCTGAAAACATGTATCACAATGTGATCATTAAAATGTATGACTATTAACCCAAAATGGTTTTGACATCAATCTAAAATTAAGATGCTAAAGAATTAACCAAATTGGCTCTTCTCTTTTCTCCCTACACCCTTTCTCCTGGCATCAATCCCCTTCATCAATCTTATAATCTTACAATTTCATCTACATTTTTAAAAGAAAAAATTATTTATTTAAGGGCACCTGGGTGGCTCAGTTCATTAAGCATCTGCCTTTGGCTCAGGTCATGATCCTGGAGTCCTGGGATCGAAGCCCACATCGAGTTCCCTGCTCAGTGAGGAGCCTGCTTCTTCCTCTCTCTCTGCCTCACCCCCCCCACCAACTCATGTTCTCGCTTACTCTGCTCTCTCTCTCTCTCTCAAATAGATAGATAAGTAATCAGCACATTTGACATCAGGTGGTACACAAGCCATTTCTGCTCCACTGGGGAGTGAGCCGACAATACACTAGTCACACTGCTGTCTCCTTGACCAGCATAATGATTTACATGACTAGCTCTATAGCTACAGAGGAGGATCAAGGGCAGAGGACTGCTAGCCTTGCAGTTTGGCCCATTTAGCAAGGACATGCAGGGACACACAAGGCCCATGCTGGACTGCCTCTTCCCAATATGGAGCCCCCTCCGTCTCCCCGCAACTGCTCTCCCAACCTCAGCCCAGCCCTACGGGGGCTGAGATATTGCCATGATTTACCTAGGAGACATTCATTTTCAGCCCCCAGAAAAAATGCCTCTTTGTCCTCCAAGTGGTTCACTTTGGCTGCCAGGGCTCAAAAAGTTTTTGCCCAGCATTGAGAGTTGGGCAGAGATGTTCCTGTTTGGGATTGCTGGAATGCCCACGCAGTGTACAGTGGGCTAAGCAAGGTCAGCGGGCAGCTATGAACCCCACCCTGCAAGGCCAGCAAGCCAACCAGAGCTTCAATGAGTGTTCTGTGCAGGGCAGCCAGTTGGGTGACTGTGGGAGCCCACGGGAGATCTGGAAGATGGATTAACAGGGCTGGCCTCCAGGGAGGGACTGAGGCTTGGCAGTCTGTGTGTGTGTGTGTGTGTGTGTGTGTGTGTGTGTGTGTATGGGGGGGCACAGAAATGGCCTTCAGAAATGGCTTTCAAAATATTTTCCTTACTGCAGGGTTTGCATTTCCTCCTCAGAGGAAGGTAATGGGGCCTGGACAGTGATTAACTAATTCTGACTCCAGGATTCCAAGAGTTTAGACTCTAGACAATCAGGGGTTTAAGTGTGTGCATTTAAGTGCACACACACACACACACACACACAGTTTTTCCTTTTGTCATGGAAACCCACGGGACAAGGAAATCCAGAAGACATTTATCCTTTTTCTCTAAAACATTCTACTTGAACATTCCCATTTCAGGATATTATTGAAGCCAGGACCACAGTTCTCTTCAGTGTATGAGAACAGGCTTGCTTCCTGCTGAGGAATGTTTTTTCTTCTGGTTGGTGGTATGATTTGGGCATAACTTGGTGGTAGGAGGGGACCCCAAACCCCTTGCAAAACTTAGTGACGCTGCATTGCATGTCAACATCCAGTCCCCAAATGAAATAATGGGGAGACAAAATATATTCTAGTCTCAACTCAAAGATAAAGATATTGCTTGGTTTCAGTGAGATGATACAAAAATATATGGAATAAAATTCTATTAGCTAATATAATTGGTTTAATTAAATCTTAGAACTTAATCTATAGTATAAATAAAGAAGGTTTGCAATTAGATGCTTCAGCCAGTAACTAAAATGTGTGCTCCCAAAGTTTCAAGAAGTAGGTGACAAATATTCACATTGAGATGTTGAGTACTGATCCAGGGAAGTCAGCCGCAAGAGCAGGGACTCTTGCTGTATGCCTCGAGCCCAGAACAGTGCCAGGCATACAGTGAAGCCTCAGTAAATGTTTGTTGAATGGGTCAATGAATGAAAGAGATTTTTTTTCTTTGAAAGCTGTCCTGGTTCTATCATGTGAACTTAGAAAAAAAAAAACTCACTAAGATAAATAATACATACGGTCAGATACATTTTTTTTTTAACTTCAAGTTAGAGAAAAACACTCTATGCATTTAGAAGAGCATAGTAGGGGCACTTGGCTGGCTCAGTAGGAAAAGCATGCGACTCTTCATCTTGGGGTCATGAGTTTGAGCCCCACATTGGTGTAGAGATTACTTAAAAATAAAATCTTAAAAAAAAAAAA
>RCUC01136274.1:0-65253 GCA_003697995.1 Taxidea taxus jeffersonii
GTGATAGTTGAACTAATCATAGAATTTGATGATTAGTTTTTTGGTTGGAAAACATCTTACAGAACATACTAACAAATTATAATAGGAGCAATAATGTAAACAGAAAATTGTTCATATCTTATGCAGTGTGATGACAGCTTTACAAGACTCACACAATCATTATTTCCTGCCAAAATAGGAAGGCAGCCAAAACTATACTATATAGTTATATACTGTATAGGCAAATGTACACTATAGTCATAATATTGGGTATTTTCCCCTTTTCAGATCATATAATTCATGGTTAAAGAGATTAGCCATTTTCTAAGGTTTCAAAGCTAAGTTATAGACATGTACTGAGATTCTAGTTTATTTGACTTTAAAATCCATTCTAATCTCTACTTATATTGACTCTCAGTAAAACCTTATGTGTCAAAAGCTGCCAGTTATTATACATTTCTTGGTTTTTAGCTGGGCACACTGTAGCCCAAATACAAATAGCATTTTCTACCCCGACTTACGTTTTGATGTCATCATGTATCGGAATTCTTTTCAAAAGAATAGAAGTGATGTGGTATGTGTAGTTTTCAGATACTGACCTTAAGGAAAGGGGCATGTACTTCCCTTCTGCTTCCTCTTTTGTTCTTGCTGGAACACAGATGTGTCCACAGAAGATCAAGTTTAAGGATATGACCATGTTAAAAATGAATTTTCAATGAGTAAGAAAATTTTGTGATTGGCATTGTTAGTTTCATAATACTAAAAATCTAGGTTAAGTCAGTGTTTAAAATATAAACCATTTGACTGGTATTGATGAAAATTTCAAGTGAATTACTTTTTCCATTTTATTAATTTATTCTTCCAGTAGAGATGCAATCTTACTACATTAAAAAAACTAGGAAATTACAGAGAAAAAGATCACCTATAAAATTAATAGCCTTTCATTCACATCTTATGATTTTTTCTTATGGCCATTTTTTATAAACTTTATTTTTAACAAAAGATGTATAAACTAAATCACCAATGATAGAATATCTTGATTTTTTTTTTCATTTACCATCATTAAGCTACATTTTTACGTATTTCCACCTGGTGATTAAAATCATGCTCTAAGTGAATGCATGGCAGTTCAAGGACAGACTATGTTTATTTAACTAGACATTTTATATTGTTCCCAGGTTTTGCTGTGATAAACTTCATCTCCATTAGAGGTATAAATTTCACAAGGTTACCACTGGGTCTCCCTTATCTTCTCTGTAAAAGAGGATAATAATAGTACTTACCTCTGGAGTTCTAGAGAAGATTAGATGTGTGCAGGTGTGGTGGATATCTAGAGCAGTCTGGGCACATGGTAAACATTCACAAAAGTATAGTTATTTTTATCATATTTTTTGTAATGGCTTAAGATTATTGAACAAGGCAGACAATGAAGTGTAGGCAGAAATGAACTTTATTCTTCTTCCTTCGAAACCTGTTCCTTTTTTTTTTTTCAGATTGACGTCTCAGCACTTTACTGTCTTCAGGTGATAAACTCAAACCCCCTGTATTTTGATGATTAAAAGTTTAGTCTATTCTCATAATTACCTACCATTTCAATTCAGTCCAGAGAAATAATAAAAACCTTAAATTTTTACCCAACTTAAAACTTTTCTCTCCCAGTCCTTGTACCTGATCCCAACTGAGAAACCTGAAGTAGAAGGAGGGAGGAGTCTTATTTTTTTCACTTTATCCTAGCTCTCCCCCTTACTTTCTAATAAAAGTTGCTAAATAATAAATTATATTGGAATTTTCTATATATGCTTAAAATTCTTCCCTCCCCCCTGGAAAAATGTGGCTGTTTTAGGGATAGAAGAGAAAAAGTTTTACCTGGAAAGAAATAATTAGTTTCTTCTTCTTTATTGACAACTGGCCTACTGATGTCGTGTTATTTTCTCACAGAATCCTTAATAATTTATCTAAGGAAAGTGGTGCCAATTTGAAAACTCTTTAGCGTCCTTAAGTTAAGAGGAAAAAAAATATTGATGATTTGATGTGGGCCTATTACCAGTTGAGGAAAATTTTTAAATTACAGTATTTCTCTTTTGCCCTTTTCTATTCCAAATAATGTTCTAGTAGCAATTGTTCCTCATAGTGTAAAAAAAAGTTACAGAAAAATTATTGTTTGCAATGTAGCTTTTGCTCCAAGTTATGATTTTTATTCCCACTTGATATTTCCTAACAAAGTTCATTTATTTTGGAATACTATGGCCTGTTTCAAAGCCATCTTTCAGTCATGGAAAACACATCAAAAAGCCAAGGTTTCTGGGATTCCTAATAAGGAATTATTTCAAAGCCAATATCCATCATCAACACTGAAACATAGATTTGTGTCCCTATAATCACTCCATATTCCATATGGAAAATGGGATAATCAGTGAGGGGAAGAGGATTAGAAAAGATGCTCTTAGCTGAGCCAAAATTTTGAAACATGAATATTAATTAAGAGATGCACAAGTAAGCTGAAAGTTTCCAAAGCTTCTGGAATAATTTGTCTTACAAACCACTTTGTTCATGAAAAACTGAAATGGTGCAGGTTTCAAAATTTTCTGAAATTCTATATCTCACAAATGATGAAAGAAGCCATGACAGAGGTATTTTAAAGTTACAAAAAGTTTTGGCATCTGTGCTGCATCTGGAAGATTAAAATTTTTATTTTATTTTATTTATTCAAGTTTTTACTTAAGTTCTAGTTAACATATAGTGTAGTACTGGTTTCAGGAACAGAATTTCATGATTTCTCACTTACATACAATATCCTGTGCTCATCAGAGTGCTCTCCTTAATACCCATCACCCATCTAGCCCATCCCTCATCCAGATCCCTCTATCAACCATCAGTTTGTTCACTATAGTTGAGTCTCTTATGGCTTGCTTCTCTCTCTCTCTCTTTTTTTTCCCTTTCCACATGTTCATCTGTTTTGTTTCTTAAGTTCCACATGTTAGGGAAATCATATGGTATCTGTCTTTCTCTGACTGACTTAATTTGCTTGACATAATACAGTCTAGCTCTATCCACATCATGGCAAATAGCAAGATTTCATTCTTTTTGATGGCTGAGTAATATTCCTATACATGTATCAGTATACCTATATTTATATCTATCTATCTATATCTGTCTATCTATCTATCTACCAATATACCACTTCTTCTTTAACCATTAATCTGTAGCTGGACATTTAGGCTCTCCATAGTTTGGCTATTGTTGATAATGCTGCTATAAACATTGGGGTGCATGTACCCCTTCCAGTCTGTATTTTTGTATCCTTTGGGTAAATGCCTAGTAATGCAATTGCTGTTTCATAGGGTAGTTCTATTTTTAACATTCTGAGGAACCTCCATACTGTTTTCCAGAGTGCCTGCACCGGTTTGCATTTCCATGAACAATGTAAGAGAATTCCTCTTCTCCACATCTTTGCCAATATGTGTTGTATTCTACGTTGTTAATTTTAGCCATTCTGACAGTTGTAAGGTGGTATATCATCTTGGTTTTGATTTGCATTTCCTGATGTTGAGGGATGTTGAGCATCTTTTAATGTATCTGTTGGCCAGCTGTATGTCTTTTTTGGAAAAATGTCTATTCATGTCTTCTGCCCATTATTAACTGAATTATTTATTTTTTGAGTGTTGAGTTTGATGAATTCTTGATAGATTCTAGATACTAGCCCTTTATCTGATATATCATTTGCATATATTTTCTCCCATTCTGTAGGTTATCTTTTGGTTTTGTCAACTGTTTCCTTTGCTGTGCAGAAGCTTTTTATCTTGATAATGTCCCAACAGTTCATTTTTGCTTTTGTTTCCTTTGTCTCTGGCAATGTGTCTAGTAAGAAGTTGCTACAGCTGACGTCAAAGAGATGGCTGCCTGTGTTCTCCTCTAGCATTTTGATGGTTTCCTGTCTTACATTTAGGTCTTCCATCCATTTTGAACTTATTTTTGTACATGGTGTAAGAAAGTGATCCAGTTTCAATCTTCTGCATGCTGTCCAGTTTTCCTAATACCATTTGTTGAAGAGACTGTCGTTTTTCCATTGGATATTTTTTCCTGCTTTGTCAAAGATTAATCATTATTACAATAACCTAATTTTCTTAATGTTCTAATAAAACAATGTATCAAACTTTTTGCAAATTATAAGATTCTACCTAGACAGTGTTAACTATTATTAACAGTTTCATAATGCTTTAACAAGCACAAAAGCAGAAATCAGAAACAATCTTCTAAGCCATTCACTTCATTTAAAATGATCCAAAAATGTTAATTCATCTGAATACATTATCTAGTAACATATTCCATATATGTGCATTAGTTCAATATATGAAAAACAAAATCAAATTATTTTCCAAGATGGTGTCAAATACCAGAAAGTATTATAAATTATTCTTTAAAGTTTTTAAATGTAGCTTTCTTAGAGAAATATGTTAATGAAATTTATTCAGTAAACATGTTGCTAAAATATGAAATATCTCATCATTTCTTTTTTAAAATATGTTTATTGTAGAATATTGGACATTTAAAATAATAAAAATATCATCCATATGCCTATTATCTAAAAACCAAGTTCATATTTTGGTATATTTCTTCTCAGTGTAGTGTCTGGGTGCATGGACATACATGTTTTTCAATATTCTTGTTAATATTCAAGTTAAATATTCAGTATTTAATTTGGTATACACATATTTTTCTCCCACTTGACATTAACATCACCTTCTTCTAGGCTTAAGTCTTTCACAAGTGTCATTTTTAATATGGCCACAATAATAGTTAACTGAATGAATGTATGTACCCAAATTTCCACATTAGATAATGTTTTTTACTATGTTATGTTAGACATATTTTTAAAAATATTTTTAAAATCTCTGTGCATAAAATGGATTTTATATTTAGGATAATTTTTGTAGGTAGATCCTGAAAATAAAAAGCATCCCTATTTAAAAAAAGAATCTTAACAGACATCAAAAGATGTCACCAACAAAACAGGCAAAGATTCTCGAAATTTATATTTATATTTGTTTCTCATATGTTAGCATAGAATGAGAGGGGTGAAAATCTCTTAGTACTTTTCTTTGAACAAGTTTTATTTTTGTAAGTGTCAAAGTAAACAGCAGTAGCAAAGGGGCTTTGTGCTTTTCAAATCAGGGCAAAATTTACCTTAGAAAAACTAGTTGGGATAAAGAAGGGGATGTATTTATCCTTCTAGTGTCACTGCTACTCCTGTCCAGATCTTGCTTTTTCTATTTGGATATCCTTTACTCTTCCTGGGTTTGGACTTTGGGCTGTCATCACTCAAGACACTTTCAGTTTTGGGGGAAGATTCTAGTTTTGTCGGTAGGGTTCCAATAGCTGCCTTGTGATTCTTCACCCATTGAATCAAAGGAACTTACTTACTGAAAAACCATAAAAGAAAAAAAGAACGTTTTGAAAATTTAGGTTGTGATGAAATTTTCCAATGTTTTACTCTGTGAAGGTGAAAGTCTGTAAAAAAAATAAAACTTTTTAAAGGAAAGCAATTGAGCGGAATTAAACACTTATCTTCTATTTTAAAATACTGTAACAAAGGGTGCCTGGGTGGCTCAGTGGGTTAAAGCCTCTGCCTTCAGCTCAGGTCATGATCCTAGGGTCCTGGGATAGAGCCCTGAAAAAGGCTCTCTGCCTACTTGTATTTCTGTCAAGTAAATGAATAAAGATAGTGTAACATATTGGAAAATGAAAACACCAGAGTTAATGCCTTAAATTTTCCACATGAACTTTTTTACTTTAGGTCACTCAAGCTCTCTGATCATTTAATTTCATGTGCAATAGAAATAATAACACCCCATACCAGCCCTAAAAATACCATAGTTTTGTTAAGATCAAATAAGATAATATCTAGAGAAATGCTTCACTACAGGGAAAAATACAAATATTACCACCATACTCTACTTAACTATTGTTTCAAATGTGCAAAAATTTTAAAAAAAGTGTTCTCATTGTAGAAAGTATGAAAAATGCAGATAAGTTGAAAGTCCTTTTTAATCCTGTTCCCTGGCTTCCACATACCTACAAAAGTGCCAGAGAGAATTACTTTTGGAATTACTTGTTAGTTTGCTTTAACTGCACTGTCTGATATGGTAGCTACTAGTGACATGTGGCTAGTAAATGTAAATGTAAATGTAAATGACATTTAAATAAAATTGATATCGTTAGTCACACTAGCCATATTTCAAATGCTCAATGGTCACATATTGCTACTGTATTGGACAAAACAGATATAGACCATATCCATCACTGAAGAATGTTCTATTGAGCAGTTCTACTCTAGAATCAAGCCCAGGAAGAGATCATGTAGTAAACAGAATAATGCTTTCCCTCCCCCTAAGGATAGCCATGTTCTAATCTCTAGAATCTGAAAATGTTACCTTACTTGGTAAAAGAGGCTTTGTAGATGTGATTAAGTTAAGGATCTCATGATAAGAAGATTATCCCTGATTATCTAGGTAGGCCCAATGTGATAACGGGTTCTTAGAAGAAGTCTGGCAGATCAAAGTCTGAAAAAGATGTGCTGATCAAAACAGAAAGTAGACTGATATGCTTTGAAGATGGAGAAAAGAGCCTTGAGTTAAAGAATGGAAATGGCTTCTAGAAGTTAGAAAAGTCAAGGAAACAGACACTTTCCTATAGCCCTCAGAAGGAAGGCAGTGCTGCTGACCCTGTGATTTTAGGATTTCAGACCAGCAATCTGAAAGATGGTAAGTTTGTACTGTTTGCAGGCATTAAATTCGTGGTAATTTGTTATAGTAATGCTAGGAAACTAATACATACAACCATAGGTATTTCCATTCCCCTCTTAATGAATATCAACTGTCTCCAATTATTTCTATAATAAATAATGCTACAATAACATTTTTCTATATGTAGAAGCAAATATTATACTGTGAAACATACTAGAGAGAAAAATAAACCACAGGGTTAGGATGTTCATCTCAGCAGGGATATGTACAGTGTTATGTTGGTAAATGTTTAACAACTTTCTTTCCAGAAAACAAAAACAAGAACCCCTGATTTGTGTATTTGCCAATTACAGTGGTGTAAATATTTTTGGTTGCCAACAAAATGTCACCGAACACAATGCTGAGAAGATAAGTCAGCTTTTTCACACTGTTGGACCTGTGTATGTCTAGGTATATATGTGTATACATGTGTAGAGTTTCTATATTAAATAGGAGGTCTCTCTGATACTTGTTGGAGCAGAGACTTGAAGGAAGTGATGAGGAAAAACAATTCTTAGCAGAGGGAATAGTAAGTGCAAACACTTGATGGATGAGTGTTTGGTGTATTTGGTGGATTTCAGGTGTATCTGAAGGCTATCAAGTATGCTAATACAGATGGAGGAGAGTGAATTCCTTAATTGTGGGAGATAAGGTCAATGGGTTCATGGTGCATTAAAAAAAATTTTTTTATTTATTTATTTGTCAGAGAGAGAGGGCAGGAATGAGCGCAGGCAGACAGAGTGGCAGGCAGAGGCAGAGGGAGAAGCAGGCTCCCTGCTGAGCAAGGGATCATGACCTGAGCTGAAGGCAGCCGCTTAACCAACTGAGCCACCCAGGCGTCCCTCATGGTGCATTTTTAAGTGTGTTTGTTCTTGGCAGGCAGGTAAGGCCTCAAAAGTCATTGTAGGAAATTTTATTTTGATGGAAATGGAAGGGGTTTGAGGAGTAGAGTGATATAATCTGAGTTAAACCTGTCTCTTCTGTTGAAGATAAAGAGAAACAGGCTGAGGTACAGTCAGGAGGGTGTTGCAATAATCCAAGTGAGAAATGATGGTGATTTGGCCAAAAGTGAACAGAGACTGCAAATAGAGCTGACAAAATTTGATGAAAGATTGAGTGTGGGGTGAGAAAAAGAAGGGAACCAAGGATGATTCCAAGATTTTGGCTTGAGTAATTGGAAAAATGGAAGTACCATCAAGTGTAATAGGGAAGTTGGTGTAAGGAGCAGGTTTGGGATATAGGGGCCAATCAAGAGCTAATTTTGGATGTGTTAAATTTAAGATGACTTAAAATTCCAGTCCAGTGGAGAATTGGATATGCACATCTGATTAGGGAAGAGAATTAGCTAGAGATGGCTAGAGAGCTGAGGAGAAATGCAAGGGAATATTCTAATAACGCACAATGGATCCCAGGAGGGAGAATGAGTACAGAATGGCTGGCGGCCTGGTAAGGATAGAAAGAGACTGCTATCCCATCTAAGTGACATCTAAGAATTATTGGATTTGGAACACCGGAAGGAGTGATTTGAAAGGATAGATGAGGTTGAAGAGTGAGACAACTAATTGAGAATATGGAAGGGTATGGTGTTTTGTAAAGACAAGCCCTAGTGTATGACTGCAGGTGTGAGTGGCTGATAGGGTGAAAGATATCATTGGCAGAGAGGAGGTCTTCGAAATGGGAGACCAGATGGTGGAAGGATCATCGGTGTGGATATTGAAATCACAATAATTACTACAGGTATAGTATTAGAGATAATTACAATGAACATCACAGTGATCTCAGGGTGGTCCTCAAACTAGCAGTGCCAACATGACCTATTTGTTAGAAAGGCAAATTCTCAAGTCCCATACATATCTATGGAATCAACACCCCCCCCACCCCCCAGAGTGGTGCTTCTTCTGGTACACAGTGAAGTTCAGAGACTACTTGTACTGATAGCACAGAAGATAGAAAAGTTAATTGCTTGGAGAAATAGCAAGGATTTCAAAGAGGTAGCATTTAAACTATATCTGAAGTAATTGCCAGGTTAAGTGCAGGGAACTTAACATGAAAGGGAGCAGCATTTGTAAAAAAACAACAAAAAAGCTAGAATCATGAAAAGACTTCAAGTAAGATTAAGTGGTATTACATAAAAGTGTAAATTGCTAGCTATTAATATTAGAAAGTCATGCCCTGCTAGGAAGGCAGTGAATCTTTGGGAATCCTGATAAAATATCACAAACTTCTATTCATCTACTTCTTAGTCCCCCAGTATTAGGTTCAGTATACAGAGTAAGTGTAACTGCCTTGGCATACCAACATTTTCCACAGTTTCCCAACAGGCCGGTGAAACACAGAGGAAACACAGGAGAATTGTACCAAAGCGCAGGTACAATACAAATAGAGATTAAAGGAAGCCTTGACCTTTAAGGACACCACAGAACGCCTATCCAGGGTGTTTCCGCAAACAGCCGCCACTCCCGGGGCGGGCCTTGCACCCTGTTGACGTCACTACCTAGCGCCGGGCGCGCTCTTTTGGCGGCTGATTCAAACGTTTGGGCCGGGGTTTTGGGGCCTGAAGAAGCATCGTAGCAGCTGAGTGGCTCCTGCTGTTCACTCCAGGGCGAATTCCTGTGCAGTCCCGGTAGGATCTCGGAAGCTAAGGAGGCTGGTGCCTGAGGGAGAGAATGGCGTTCTCGACCACAGTCTCCCAGAGAAAGTATATAAAACGGAAGGCTCCCCGGGGCTTTCTTAAGCGCGTCTTCAAGCAACAGAAGCCTCACCTTCGTCTAGAGACAAGTAGCGACTTACTGGTGAGATTCTGTCCCTTCTTTGGCTGGGAATGGAGCAAGAGGGAGATAAAGGAAATAAACCCCAGCTTTTATTTCGTCACCCCTAGCGAGTCCAGGTCCGTCAGGCCTACGTTTAAGGCGTTTCCTGCAATGACGAGGCAGGTTTGTCCCCGCCGGACCCGTCAGTTCATAGTCCTGACGCTGAGTTGCTTGGGGTCCTCCTCTGAAATGTAGGTATCCGGACCTTTTTTACGGGAGGCTATTAGCCACATCATCTTAACGGGGAAAACTAACGTTCACTTCCTGCTTATGGCTTTTCCAGGGCATAGTCTGGTACTACGCTTAGTGTACTTGCGAAAGATATGAAAGATATAGTTACAAAAAGTAAATCTTGGAATTCAGGCAGGGTCATATTTATTGAACGATTGTAAAAGGCATTACTGACAGGCCTTTTACGTGTGTGCCTCCTTTGCCTTTGTCCCTTTTTTACGTTGTTAACCAAACATATTTCCCTATTTCCTGTACTGTAGCTTACTTATTAAAGAACCCTGATTCAAGTTTACTTGTAAGTAGTATGCTTTCAACTGTGAATTCATTTTCCTAGACAAATAGAGCACCTGTTAGTTGAGTATTCAGGGAAAACCAGGAAAACTTGTTCATCTGACTCAGAATTCCTGCAGCATAATGCTCGTTTAATAGCCAAACCACTGTATATTTCTGTGTTGAAACAGATTCGGAGTTTTTATGTTGAGTGCCTGGAACATATGTTTCTCTAGCAGAATAAACACTCTTTCCCTAGGTTTAAACCATAAGAGGCACCTCCTCCCTTTTGTCACAAGAGATTTTTGAATAAAGGAGAAATTTATAAGTGGGCACCTACTTTCCTGGAAGTCAAGGTAAAGAATTATTGGTAGCCAGGGCACAGGGTGTTGAGAATGTCTTCAAATGCATCATCCATCTGTTCTTAAACTACACTGGGTTTTTCCAACTCTCTTCTCTACAGCCTCCCCAAGTTCACTACTGCCTTCCCATCTATTGCCTGCAAGTGCAGCATTTCTCTTTTTGCTACATTACTATAGAATTGTCTTTACTTTTCCATTATTTGGTCTCTGAAGCCAAAGCAGCTTTCTTGGAAAAGTAGCTCTTCTACTGTCTCCTGCCATTCTTTTCTTAGGCCCTGTAAGGAAAGACAACAAAGTTGATCCTTGAACAACCCTTGAATGACACCTCTCACCTGCCACAGTTGAAAATCCATGTATAATTTTTGGCTTCCCAAGAACTTAACTAATAGCTTATTGTTGACCAGAGCCTTACTGATAACATAAAACAGTTGTTAACACATATTTTGTAAATATATACTGTATTCTTACAGTAGCATAAGATAGAGAAAAGAAAATATTAAGAAAATCATGAGAGAAAAATGCATTTACAGTACTGCACTTATTTAAAAAAAAATGTTTTTTCAAAGGTCAACCTGTACCTACTGTTTTGAATGCCCCGCCTAATGGTGATAAAGGTAACATAAGTGAACTGGATAAGTGAAATTGATCTGCATAACATTTTTAGGAATTTATTCTGGAGTTTTCATTGGAGCTGGGTTCTAAATGGGGAGGAAATGTACCTGCTCAGGAATATCTGGGAGATTAACAGCTGGTGCAGATTGTTTGGCAGAAATTTCTCAAGTAGAGTCCTCCCACATCATAGCTGTTTGCCTCAAAGTGACCCATGGATACCTGGGTTCTATTGTGGAGTGGGATTGGGATTCAGATGGTGTGGGAAAAAGGAGTTGGGGTGTAGTAGGGGAAAGGAAGTTCTTTCTGTTGGCATCTATTCCTAGGTTGTATGCTTGTCTTTGGCTTGCATTGGTTCTCTCACTGTCTTGTATATGGCATGCATCACCCTCGTTTCTTTGATTATGGCTTTCTGCTTACGGTTTTCTGCTTACCTTTGACACTCCGTAATCTTACCCAACAAGTGTCCCACATCATTCATAAACTTTTCTACAATTGGGGCATTCTGTTTTTATCTCTTTTTTCTGAACTTTGATAGCAATATAAGAGTTACATCATACAATTAAACTATTGAGACTCTGACACTATTCTGTTGTCACACATTTGTCATTAATTTCATATGGGTTTGGTTCCCTAATTGCATGGAAACTTTGAATTGGGAATTTTTTGTATTTCTAATGTTCGGCATAATACTTTGAACGTTATGAGTGTAGAAATAATGTTGGGAATGCATTGTAACGTGGATTTATTGTTATTTCTCACGTTCCATGAGCATGGAAAGTTTTTCCATTTGTTTGTGTCTTTTTCAATTTCTTTCATGAGTACTTTATAGTTTTCTGGCACATGCACCCAAATGTTTATAGCAGCAATGTCCACAATAGCCAAACTATGGAGAGAACCTAGATGTACATCAAGAGATGAATGGATAAAGAATATGTAGTACATACACACACACACACACACACACACAATACTATGCAGCCATCAAAAAAACCCTGAAATCTTGCTGTTTGCAACAACATGGATGAAACTAGAGGGTATTATGCTAAGCAAAAATAAGTGAGTCAGAGAAAGACAATTATCATATGATCTCTCTGATATGAAGGATTTGAGAGGCAGGGTAGGGGGTCCTGGGAGGTAGGAGAGGAAAAAATGAAACAAGATGGGATTGGGAGAGGGACAAACCATAAGAGGCCCTTAATACTCTTAATCTCAGGAAACAAACTGAGGGTTGCAGGGAGTTAGGGGGAGGGATAGGATGGCTGGGTTATGGACATTGGGGAAGGTAAGACTGATGATTTACAGACATGTATCCCTGAAGCCAATAATACATTATATATTAATTTAAAAAAATTGAATAACATGGTATTACATAAAGAATTCAGAATTGGGTGCTTTACCCTAGAGTTCTTGTGAGAATTAAAGGAGACCATGCATCAAAAAAGTACCAAAGGAAGATGTCCTTCTATAGGTTCTTTTTCTTATTAAATTTAAGTTCCCAAACTCCTATTTTTTCCAGATATTACTCAAACATTCTTAAACATCTATAACCATCCACCAAAGATTTCTGCATAATATTTAAATGTAAAACAGTACATTACCTAGTTATTTAATGTTTAGTAAACTGGGGGGTTTACTAAGACCAGTAAACTGGTTGTGTGTAGTACTCATAGTCAATATTAGATGAATATTGTTCTAACTGCAAAGAATGTGTAATATATCAATCACCAATATATTAAAAATATTTTCTAATTGTACCCAAGTAATTAATATTATTTATTTGCTTATATTATCTATTTTAATTTCTTAAGGACCTCAAAGATTAATAGTAGATATAATTATTTTGATATGTGGGATGACAAGTAACTTGACCTTTATACATATATTTTTCACTTCATTAACATTCCAGTTATTAACATGTTTTTGAATAGATATTTCAAATTAAATACCTGGTTAAAAAATCTTAAACCCATGGTTCATAGAATGAGAGATGATCAGCCTTATACATTTTTGATATATTTTTTTTTAAATTTTGGGGAAATTCCATTTATAAATTTAAATTTATTTGGAGTTGGAAGCAAGAATATTTGCTACTTAATAGAGTCCTACCTAAGCTTTGTAATTATGCTTTACAAAATGTTATTGTCTATGGACTTTGGTCAGCCTTATATATAGCCTTGGTTTATGTACTCCTGATACTAAGTCTCTTTTGTATGGAATTTAAATTGGACTTATAGTAAATAGAATTCTGTGTTACTTCAAATAAAAGTGAATTGACTTAAGCACACTAATAAATATTACAACAAATTTTTGAATCTTTTAAAAAATCATTATTCAGAGCATTAATGTTTGAGTTTAAAAATTCTTTTGAGGGTGCCTGGGTGGCTTAGTCAGTTAAATGTTTGCCTTTCAGCTGAGGTCATGATCCCAGTGTCCTGGGATTGAGTGCCATGTCAGGCTCCATGCTCAATGGGGAGCTTAGCTTGCTTCTCCCTCTGCCTGCCTCTCCCCCTGCTGTGCTCTCTCCCTCACTTTCTCTCTCTCTCAAATAAATAAATAAAATCTTTAAAAAAATAAAAATCCTTTTGAATTTTCTCTTTTAAAGGTGCATCTGAATTGTTTACTGTTTGTTCATCGGTTAGCAGAAGAGTCCAGAATGAATGCTTTTGAGAATAAGTATGGAATCATTAAAAAGGAGCATGTACAGGCTGCAGCAAAGGTAAAATCTTTCTTTTCTTGAGCAAGAATTAACTTAAAAAAAAAAAAACCATCTTGTGTATCAATTCTGTCTGCTTTGGATTCCTTATTTAGCTTTGTTGACTGATGTTTGGCTTCCCCATCCTACCTCAGTTTTGCTGGCATCCTGGTATAGTTAACAACAGAACTGGCATGGATTAGGCCCAGAATGCTAACCAGTTATCAGCTGCTATTTCCCTAGCAGTGTAACTCTTACCTAGGTACAGGGCAACATAGGCAGCTGCCTATAGCTGGGGATGTGTGGCTTTTTATGTTAATGGGTTTAATTATGGAGATTTTCTTTTCCTATAACATATATTATGGATTTCTGATGGAAAGATTCATGGCCACTGCTTTATCATTACTTTAAGAGAAATGAATGTTTGGCTTTTACACTGTATGATTTATAGTAGGCTATATATAGTTGAGAAGGCTTGTCACCTTGAAATTTATGAAAACTTCTTGATCATTTTAAGTTTTCTTAATTACTTGTTTTGAGGTGACTTATCATTTATATAAGCAGAGAAAGTTGCTTCATACTGGTATTTCTATATAATGTAAGAATATGATACGTAGGATAGTTTTTTCTAAATATGTCTCCAAGATTATTATTTTCATTTAATGTTAAATGAAATCAAGTTTATGGCCCACCATAAAAAGTTTTGGAGGTCAGAGAAATTGAATAGTTACAATGTTATATAGAGAGCTTGTTTCTAAAATAATATGTAAGAAATAGGCAACCATGGTTGACTGGTGGATGATGTAGGAGAGAGACATATTTTTGACAGTCTACTTTGTGGACTTTTGTTTAATTTTTTAAAATTTTGAAATAATTATAATCTCACAGAAGATGCAAGTTCCCATGTATCTTTTATCCAGTTTTCCACAATGCCATCATCTTTATATAATTATAGTTATGTAAAATTATGAAAGTTTATGAGAAACAGAGGTAAAGAAATTTGTTGACCTCTGTTTAACTTAACATCTTAAAAATTTGGGTACATGATATACTCACTAAATTTGAGTATGTTGTACTTTCTTTTGTAGTGCTCATGCTAACATGTAGAACCAGAGAAGTACAAGTACTGGCCTGGGATATAGGCCTATTCGAAGGTCTCTATGGAAGCCTAGAAATTGCATGCTCAGTACTTTTTTAGGGGCTTCAAATTTGCTTATATTTTAATATGTTTCTAGACTATTAAAGGCAATGTAAGTATTTTTTTCTGCAGGTAAAAGTAAGGCTTAAGAGCTTGAAGAGTGTATGTGTGTATTTTAAATTTAGGGTTTGTTTTTATTACAAGTGTACTTAACAGTTCTTTAAAAAATTTCTGGATATATTCTGGTTTACTGCTTCTGATCTTTTATAGCTAAAGATCTGGTTTTATTTTATTTTCTCAAGGGCTATATGTTTTCAAAATTGTCTCCCTAATTTGTTTTTTTTAGCATATGATGACTAGTCTTTGTCTCTAAATTAATAGAATTCTAGCTTAAATATAATAAATTTGGTGTTGCAATGGATTTGTATTGCTTTATAGTTGTTAATGCCTGATTTATAATAGGATTTTTGACTTTGGGAAAATTCTTTAACTCCCTAGATTACCAAATTGTCTATAAACTTCAAGTTGGGAACCTTTAATCTGGGAACTTTTGGCTTACATTTGAAGAAATTGACATTCAGAAGTTACTATAAAACCAGATTTTGAGAATTGCTTGTTTCACATTTTTTGAGAGAAGTGGACTATTTTAGGGGGAAGTCTAGGACCATTTATAAAGTAAAACATCCCATAATCACTTTCCAAATTTGGTTTTATAAACTCAGACTCTTGCATATTATGCACATAAGATAATTTAACTTTTTGTTGAGGAATTCTGTTTTATTTGCCTTGGATATAATATGAATCTTCATTTTTTCCCCCCTTACAGGTAATTCTAAAGAAGAGCAGAGGTTAGAAGTCAAAGAACACATTTTGAAAATTATACGATGTGTTATTTTATTTTAGGTGGTAACAGACTGTGAAAGCACTTTTTACATATTAGCTAAGATTGTTTGTTATTAAAATATTGACTAGTTGAGGGATGTGTGTATTTTTTTTTTGTTTTTTTTTTGTTTTTTTTAAACTGATACTGGAATATCTCAAACACATAGGACTACATAAGTTTTTTTTGAGGAATTGTTTCATTCACTTTCAGTGACCTCATTTTACTTCCATTTTGTTGATATTACAAATGTTTTGTATAACAAAAATGACATTTTACATATGAAGTCGTTTGAAGAGATGTATTAGAATTGTTTATAAGAATTTAGATTTAGTTACAATTAACTATGGAATCAATTTAATTTCTGAAGAAAGACAATGTGTAGTCAATCTAGGTACCGATTTTAACTATTTAATGCTATCACAAAAGCAATGCAATTTTTACTTTACACCATTATTGACCTTTCTCAACTAGAAACATCAGCAAGGTGTTTTCAAAACCTGCTTCTCCTTCCAAGCCAAAAAAATAATAGAGCAAACTGACTTATTTTAAGTAGATCTAATAAGGAATCCTTTAGAAGTTTACTGTATATTATCTTATAGTTATTTTTATTCCCCAGTGGTTACATCTTAAATAGTTATAATACTCAAAACAGGAATTTGATATTAGCACTGTATAGGTGCAATTCTGTACCATTTTATCATGTGTAGATTTGTGTAACTGCCACTGTAGTCAAGATACAGAACTATTTCATTACCAGAAAGTTCTCCATCATGCTATCCTTTTATAATTAACATTTAGCTTTCTATGGACACCCCTCCCTTCCAGTCCCTAAGCCTTGGCAGTCACTAATCTCTTCTCCAGCTCTATAATTTTATGATTTTAAATGGAATCATACAGGTAATGACTTTTGGGGATTTGTCTCCCCCTCCCCCACTCAGTGTAACTTCCTTGAGATCCATCCAAGTTGCTGCATGTAGCAGTTCCTTTTTATTACTGAGTCATATCCCTTGGTATTTATATACCACACTTTCTGCAGCTGTCCACCCATTGTAGGGCATTTTGATTATTTCCAGTTTTTGGCTATTATAAATAAAGCTTCGATGAACTAATGTGTACAAGTTTTTATACAGATAAAAGTTTTCATTTCTCTGGGATAAATGCCTGGGAGTGTAATTGCTGGATTGATAGGTAAGTTTATCTTTACTTTTTAAAAAAGAAATGACCAAATTGTTTTGCAGAATGGCTGTACCATTTATATTCTTATTAGCAATTTATGTGAGATCCAGTTTCTTCACATTCTCATAAACATTTGGTATTATTTTTTATTTTAAGCTGCTCTGCTCTGATGAGAGTGTGTCTCATGGTTTTTTCCATTTCCCTAATGGCTAATGATGTTGCACATAATTTCATATGTATTTCTCATCCATTTTTCCTCTTTGGTAAAATGTTTCTTCATTTCTTTTGACTATTTTTTATTTGGATTGTTTTCCCAGTGTTGAATTCTAAGAGTTCGTTATTCTAGGATGGGGGATGGGTCATTTGTCAGATATAGGGTTTGCGATATGTATATATATATTTTTTTCCTGTTGTCTTTTACCCTCTTTTTTTTTTTTAAAGATTTCATTAATTTATTAGAGAGAGAGAGAGAGAGAGAGAGCGAGCACAGGCAGAGAGGCAGAGGAAGAAGCAGGCTCCCTGCCAAGCAAGGAGCCCGATGTGGGACTCTATCCCAGGACGCTGGAATCATGACCTGAGCCGAAGGCAGCCGCTTAACCAACTGAGCCACCCAGGCGTCCCGTCTTTTACCCTCTTAACAGGGTCTTGTGAAGATCAACAGTTTTTAATAGATGAAGTCCATCTTAATTGGGTCCCCCCACCCCATTTTCATGGTATCCGTGTAATGTTTGAGGACTCTTAACCAAATCGTTGGTCCTGAAGATTTGCCCTCTTTTTCTCTTCCTTTCTTTTTATTTATTACAAGTTTTATAGTTTGTTTTACATTTAAGTCTGATCTATTTTGAGTCAGTTTTTATATGAGGTATGAGGTTAAGGTCAAGATGTATTTTTTTTGTGGATATTATTCAGCACCATTAGTTTAAAAAGACTATCTCCTCCATTGAAGATCTTTTGCACTTTTGTCACAGATCTGTTAGTCATACTTGTGGGGCTGTTTCTGAATTCTCTGTTCCATTACTTTGTCTCAGTCTCTCCACCAATAACACATAGTTTTTATTACTGTGGCTATATAATCAGTCTTGAAATCAGGCAGAGTGATTCCTCTCATGTGATTCTTGTTCATAATTGTTTTGGCTTGTGCTAGCTTCCACAGCACGTATATTAAAATCAGGACCATACAGAGAAGATTAGCATGGCCCCTGCACAAGGATAACATGCAGATTCTTGTGTTCAGTGTTTTTTTTTTTTTAACTTTATTTAAGCTTTATTTAAACATATAATGTAACCCCACCCCCCTCTCCCAACCCCTCTTCCCCCCACCCCCCTCAGTTTGTTTTATGACATTAAGAGTCTCTTTTGGTTGTGTTCAGTGTTTTTAAATGGCTATCTGAGACAGACTTAAAAGCTTGTTGAAAACTGCTAAGAAAAAAAAATTGTTTTGGCTCTTCTAGTTCTTTTGCCTTTCCATATAAATTTTAGCTTGTCAGAATTTTAATAGGAATTGCATTAAACCTGTATATCAATTTGGGGAGAATTGGCATCATGACTTTGTTGAGGCTTCCAATCCATGGGTATAGAATGTCTCTGTTTATTTACATCTTTGATTTCTTCATCAGTGTCTTGTAGATTTTACTTTTTGTCATTTCCTTTTTGTTTAGAGAACTTCCTTTTGTTATTCTTTTAGGGTAGGGCTGCTGGTGATAAATTTTCATTTCCTTCATCTGAGAATGTCTTGATTTCTCCATCATTCCTGAAACATATTTTCACTGATAGATAATTCTGGTTTGACTGTTCTTTGTACTTGAAAAATGTTTTATCATTTCCTTTGGGCTTCCCTGCTCCTTGATGGGAAAAAAAATTCTGTAATTAATGCATTGTTTCTCTGGCTACTTTCAAGATTTTTGTTTTATGTCTTTGCTTAGATTTGATGTGATGTGCTGTGGAATGGATGTCTTTGCGTATATCCTGTTTGGAGATTACACTATGAATCTGGGTTTTTTGTTTTTTTGTTTGTTTGTTTGCTTTTGCAAAATTTAGGAAATTTTCAGTCATTGCTCTTTTGAATACCTTTTAGCCCCATCTGTCTTCTCTTCTGGGTCTCTAATGACATAAACGTCAGATTTTTTTTTTTTTTTAAGTTCCATAAATTCCTGAGGCCCTTTTTTGGGGGGGGGGTTGTCTATTTTCTCATTGATTAGGTAATTTTTATGTTCTGTCTTCTAGTTCACTGGTTATTTCTTCTGTTTCACTATTCTGTTGTCTCGTTTTTTTCTCCAGTTATTAAACTTTTTAGTTCTAAAATTCCATTTGCTTTTTCTTTATAACTTCTGTATATTTGCTGAGGCTTCCTTTTTTTTTTTTTCATTAAGTGTGTTTGTAATTACTCAAGAACTTTTATGATGGGTGCTTTGAAATCTTTGTTTGATAATTCTAAAATCTGTACCATCTTGGTGTTGAAATTTGTTTTTTATCATGAAGTTTGCATCTTGATTCTTGGTATTATGCATATTTTTTATTGAAACTTGGATGTTACAAGACTGGATCTTATTTTAATCTTGTGCTATCACAGGACTTTTCTGACACCATTCTAATGGATAAAACGTGGTACTGCCTTGTTACTGCTGGTGAGGATAGAAGTCCAAGTTTTCTACTTAGCCTCACTTCAGAGTAATCGGGCCAGTAATGGTGAAGGAAGGAGCTGTCTCTTATTGCTGGGCAGAGCGTGGGAGCCTAGGCTCCCCACTAGGTCTTTGCCGATACCATCCTGGTTGGGAGAGGGAGGAGTTACCTTATTACTCCTATTGACATGTATTCCACTGATGTTGTAGGAAGGTAGTCATGTTACCCTTGAGCGATGGTGAAAAGTTCCATCTTGACTAGTCTCCAATACCACTCAATGGGGAAGTGATAAGAGTTTTTTGTTACTGCAGCATAAGTGTGAAATACCAGACTTCTTATGAGGTCTTCACTGGCTATGAAGGTATACCTTCATTACTGCTGAGTGGTAATGGTCCTGCCTTTCCAGGTTTCTGATCCCTCCCCAAAAACAAGAGGATGAAATTCCTTCTTACTGCTAATTCTTTGAGGATGAAATTCTGGGCTCAGGATGAAATTACTACCTCCTTACATGGTCTTTGACACCACCCTGATAGCAGGATTTAGAAAGCTACGTTATGTCTCTGCAAAAATAAAAGTCTAGGCTGTCTACTTGATGGTTACTGAAGGGGGTGGAGAATGGAGGCTGCAGTTTTTATCTGTGCTGTTTGGCTGGAACAGATTGGTTATTGTCTAAAATTTTCTGTTTTGCTAGGATACCCCTTGTTTTTTGCTTAGAGAAAGTAGTTTTTTTGGAGGGTTTTTCAGTTTTCCCTCTCGTCTGGGCTTATTGGTGTTTCTGAGTTGCCTCCTTCTCTAATAATCCAGTCTGTGATAGAATTGGAGAGAAAACCCAGGGTACTCCTCACTGTTTGTTTTTTGGTCTCAAGTTTCTAGGTAGTCTGCTGTTTTCTCTCTACTTTTCAGAGTCTCATATATAGAATTTATATCCATAGAGATGATATGGAATTTATATCCATATATATGGAGTTTATCATATACTATGTATATCCATCCTAGTGACCTAATCTTCTGTGTAATTTATTTAATTTCTTTAGAGAAAAATCTATACCCCCACACTTTTTTTTTCCCCCTGGGATAAAGTTTTGGAGAATGGACTGTCCCACACACAGATCGCTAGTTAATCATTTTGTTATTGCCCTGTTTTACTCTTCTTCCATTGTACATGGCTGGACTCAGGAGAAGCCCCAGAGTTCTGCCTGGCCAGGTTAGCTGCAGCATCTTCTCTTGTTACTTGTGACTTCTTTTGCTCTACCTCAGTACTCTTTGCATCTAGAAGTTTCTTGAACTCTCTTGAATATCTGTATCTTATCTCTTCAATTTTGGCTTATATCTTAATGCTTTATTATTTTAATGGAGTCTAAGTAGAGAAAATGTGTGTTTTTGTGTGTGTGTGTGTGAGCTCAGTCTTGAACAGAAAACCTCATGAATTCTTTATTTATGTTGAATGTAATACTTACAAAGCATTAATGTGCCAAGTTTTCAACATTTTATTTGCATATAAATACACATTTAATAAAAAATTATGTTTAATATAAAGATAAATTATAGATAAATATTAAGATTTTCCATGAGAATGTCTAAGTTTGAAAACACATGCAACTAGAATATGTAATTCATGCTGAAGAGTTTGGTAAAAACATGTAATATCAATCTTATTTTTCATTTGACTTCACTTTAAGAGCTAGATTAGGGAATTTTTGGACCCAGGAAACTAGAACTAATATATTCAGAGTTAATATTTAAGTTATTTTAAAAATGAGTTTTTCCCTTACATTTGCTTTGGGAGTACATATATTAAAATTAGAACAATACAGAGAAGATTAGTATGGCCCCACTCAAGGATGACATGCAAATTCGTGAATCATTAGATATTTTAAAAAGTGATATTTTCTCATCCTTCCTATTTCTTATATAGTGACAGAGGAACATCATAATGCAGTTAGGCTCACTACCACTTCCTCAAAAGACTTTAAAATAATCTGGACTTATTTTTACATTCTTTATATTAGGCTTTTATATGCAATTTTTCTACCTCACCCTAACCTTCAAGTATGAAAACTAAGAGTGGGCTAAGATTAAGCTTCTCCAATTGAAGAGCAAAATAGTAAGTATTACTGGGTGTTTGGAAAAGCTTGGGGGTTTTGCCCCCATCATTGCAGACCATAATATTGCTAACCACCAGGAAAATAAAAGACCAGAAGAGGTGTGTGTGCAGCCTGGGGAGTGGGATGGGATGAGGGACGTTGGTAGGAGTAAAAGTCAGTAGAGGTAGTGATGGTGTGTCTATGTGGGTTTAGCATCTCTTCTGGGAGGTTTTTGTTGTAGGTTGAAATTTTACTATGTTGGTAAACTATGTAACTCCAACATGTTCATGAGAGTTAGAGATTGAAGAAAGCCAGAATCCAGACACAATGAAGATAGAAGAATAGTAGGAGAAATTTATTGGTTTATCTAATGTATCTTGGAGTAGTTATATGCCACCCATCCCTCACACCTGAATTAGAAAAGGTGGAGAATCTAGGATATGAGTTCCAGCAGAGTTTTAGGGAAAAAACTAATATTAGACTAAGTGAATTGTGTTCTGCATGTTGAGGAGGGCCTGTGAGACCTTAAAACAAGTAATAAATGTTGGCTCAGTTTCCTCATCTGTAATGTAGTAACTTGTTTTTGGCTATGTACTCTCCTTCCCACTGTATCCCTTAAACACTTTTAGGCCTTGATTGCTGAACATGAAGGTGGTATAGTACCCAAGGATGGGTGTTTAGTTGTCCTTCTCTTTGGTATTTGAATATTGACATTCAGTACAGAGGTGGCTGGAGATGAGTTTGATGATGCCATACTCCCTAGATTAGTGATTTTCAAGATTTATTAAGCTTCAGAATCACCTGAAGGGCTTACAGTATAGATTGCTGTGTCTAATCTCTTCCAATTTCTGATTCAGTAGATCTGGGATAGAACTGAGAATTTATTGCTATCAAGTTCCCAGGTGATGCTAATTTTGCTCTTCTAGAGACCACACTTTTGAGAACAATTGCACTAGATCAAAAGTTTTATAAATCTCTATTGGAATATAGGCACACATGTGCCTATTATCTATGACTGCTTTCATGATACAAATTATGGTACAGTTGATTAGTTGCAGTAAATACCATATGTCTTGCAAGCCTAAAATATTTACTATCTAGTGCTCTTTTTAAAGATTTTATATATTTGAGAGAGAGAAAGAGCACGAGTCAGGGGAGAGGCACAAGGATAAGCAGACTCCCTGCAGAGCAGGGAGCCCCAGAGTCTATCCTGGAATGCTGAGATCATGACCTGAGCCTTAAGCTGACATCTAACCAACTGAGCCACCCAGGCACCCCTTACTATCTGGCTCTTTACAGAAAGTTTGACCCTGTTTTAGATCATTCTTTTCCTAATCTGGCTATATTGCTTAAACTGGACTTGCCAAATGGCAAGATTACTAATCCAGATGCTGCTTTGCTTGCTAGTTGTGTTTCTATGGTTGCCCAAATATATTGGGTTCAAATCTACCCATCTTGTTCATTTAACAAAAACATGGCAGTATACTAGCTTCTGGGTATTTAAGCAAAATCCAGACAATAAGAAATGGTTGGTAGAATTTCCATTAAGTAGATAAATCAATTGTTCTGCTCTGGGGATAGATACTAATTTGTTATTTAAATCATTCCTCTTGAGGCATGTAGTCAAAATCTTGTATCCAACTAATATTTCTAAATATTATCAATAAAACTTGATAAATAAAAATAAAACCTGTTGACATGCTTCAGTTTCCTCCTTACTTATATCAGCTACATTAAAGTGCAATACTTTCCTGATTGGATATAGTGATGGATAGAGTTTTGAGATGTTCCTCTTATTATGTGTAAAGCTGTTTGCCTTGTTTTCTTAAGATATTGTCATCTATGTGCGATTTTCTTTTTTGAGTCTTGGAGTTCCCTCTGTCTGATTAGCTATGAGTTTTCTTCAGGTAGTATTTGTATGATATTTATTTTCCATTATATTTCTCAGACATTCTTTTTCTTTAGTGTGTCTCTTATAATTAGCATATACCTGGGTTTTGTTCTTTTAAAATATTTTTATTTTTTTAGGATTTTTAAAAAAGATTTTATTTATTTATTTGACAGACAGAGATCACAAGTAGGCAGAGAGAGAGGAGGAAGCAGGCTCCCAGCAGAGAGCCTGATGCGGGGCTCAATCCCAGGACCCTGGGATCATGACCTGAGCCGAAGGCAGAGGCTTTAACCCACTGAGCCACCCAGACGCCCCTTTTTAGGATTTTTTAAACATAAAATGTATTATTTGTTTCAGGGGTACAGGTCTATGATTCATAAGTCTTACACAATTCACAGCATTCATAGCGTATACTCTCCCCAGTGTCCATCACCCACCTACTCCATCCCTCCCACCCTGTTCCGCTCCAGCAACTCTCAGTTTGTTTCCTGAAATTAAGAGTCTCTTATAGTTTGTCTCCCTCTCTGGTTTTGTCTTGTTTCAATTTTCCATTCCTTCCCCTATGATCCTCTGTCTTATTCTCAAATTCCTCATAACAGTAGATCATATAATTGTCTTTCCCTGATTGACTTACTTTTCTTAACATAATAACCTCTTGTACCATCCATTTGTTGCAAAGGGCAAGAATTTGTGGGGTTTTTTGATGACTGTATAATATTCCATGATATATATATATGTGTGTGTGTAGATATATACATATATCTCTCTCTATATATCTATATCTATCTAACATCTTCCATATCCATTCATCTGTTGATGGACATCTGGGCTCTTTCCATAGTTTGGCTATTGTGGACATTGCTGCTATAAACATTGGGGTGCACATGCCCCTTTGGATCACTATATTTGTATCTTTAGGGTAAATACCTAGTAGTGCAATTGCTGGGTCATAGGATAGCTCTATTTTCAACCTTCTGAGTAAATTCCATACTGTTTTTCAGAGTGGCTGCTTGTGTTCCCACCAACAGTATAGGAGGGTTCCCCTTTCTCCGCATCCTCGCCAACATCTGTTGTTTCCTGGCTTATTAATTTTAGCCATTCTGACTGGTGTGAGGTGGTATCTCACTGTGGTTTTGATTTGTATTTCCCTGATGCTGAGTAATGTGGAGCACTTTTTCATGTGTCTCTTGGCCATGTGGATGTCTTTGCAGAAATGTCTATTCATGTCTTCTGCCTATTTCTTGATTGGATTATTTGTTCTTTGGGTGTTCAATTTGGTAAGTTCTTTATAGATTTTGGGTACTAGCCCTTTATCTGATATGTCATTTGCAAATATCTTCTCCCATTCTGTCAGTTGTCTATTGGTTTTGTTGACTGTTTCTTTTGCTCTGCAAAATCTTTTGATCTTGATAAAGTCCCAATTGTTCATTTTTGCCCTTGCTTCCCTTGCCTTTGGCGTTGTTCCTAGGAAGAAGTTGCTGCGGCTGAGGTCGAAGAGGTTGCTGCCTGTGTTCTCCCCAAGGATTTTGATGGATTCCTATCTCACATTGACATTTTTCATCCATTTTGAGTCTATTTTTGTGTGTGGTGTAAGGAAATGGTTCAGTTTCATTCTTCTGCATATGGATGTCCAATTTTCCCAACACCACTTCTTGAAGAGACTGTCGTTTTTCCACTGGACATTCTTTCCTGCTTTGTTGAAGATTAGTTGGCCATAGAGTTGAGAGTCTATTTCTGGGCTCTCTTTTCTGTTCCATTGATCAATGTGTCTGTTTTTGTGTCAGTATCATACTGTCTTGATGATTACAGCTTTGTAATAGAGCTCAAAGTCTGGAATTAGGATGCTGCCAACTTTGGTTTTCTTTTTCAACATTCCTCTGGCTATTCTAGGTCTCTTCTGGTTCCATATAAATCTTAGGGTTATTTGTTCCATGTCTTTGAAAAAAGTTGTTGGTATTATGATAGGGATTGCATTAAATGTGTAGATTGCTCTAGGTGGTCTACACATTTTCAGAATATTTGGTCTTCCAATCCATGAGCATGGAATGTTTTTCCATTTCTTTGTGTCTTCCTCAACTTCTTTCATGAGTATTCTATAGTTTTCTGAGTACAAATTCTTTGCCTCTTTGGTTAGGTTTATTCCTAGGTATCTTATGGTTTTGGGTGCAGTTGCAAATGGGATTGACTCCTTAATTTCTCTTTCTCTGTCTTGCTGTTGGTGTATAGAAATGCAACTGATTTCTGGGCATTGATTTTATATCCTGACACTTTACTGAATTCCTGTATGAGTTTTAGCAGCTTTGGAGTGGAGTCTTTTGGGTTTTCCACATAAAGTATCATATCATCTGCAAAGAGTGATAGTTTGACTTCTTCTTCGCCGATTTGGATGCCTTTAATTTCTTTTTGTTGTCTGATTGCTGAGGCTAGGCCTTCTAGTACTATGTTGAATAACAGTGGTGATAGTGGACAGCGCTGCCGTGTTCCTGATCTTAGGGAAAAGCTCTCAGTCCCCCCCCCCCAGAATGATATTTGCTGTGGTTTTTTCATAGATGGCTTTGATGATATTGAGGTATGTACCCTCTATCCATACACTGAAGAGTTTTGATCAAGAAAGGATCTGTACTTTTTCAAATATTTTTTCAGCATCTATTGAGAGTATCATGGTTCCTGTTCTTTCTTTTATTAATGTATTGTATCACATTGATTGATTTGCGGATGTTGAATCAACCTTGCAGCCCAGGAATAAATCCCACTTGGTCATGGTGAATAATCCTTTTAATGTACTTTTGGATCCTGTTGGCTAGTGTTTTGGTGAGAATTTTTGCATTTATGTTCATCAAGGATATTGGTCTGTAATTCTCCTTTTTGATGGGGTTTTTGTCTGGTTTTGGGGATCAAGGTAATGCTGGCCTCATAAAATGGGTTTGGAAATTTTCCTTCCATTTCTATTTTTTGGAACAGTTTCAGGAGAATAGTAATTAACTTCTTCTTTAAATGTTTGGTAGAATTCCCCTGGGAAGCCGTGTGGCCCTGGGCTCTGGTTTGTTGGGAGATTTTTGATGACTGCTTCATCTCCTTACTGGTTATGGGTCTGTTCAGGTTTTCTACTTCTTCCTGGTTTGGTTTTGGTAGTTTACACTTCTCTAGGAATGCATCCATTTCTTCCGGATTGTTAAATTTGCTGGTGTATAGTTTTTTATAATATGTTCTTATAATTGTTTTTATTTCTTTGGTGTTGGTTATTATCTCTCCTCCTTCATTCATGATTTTATTAATTTAGGTCATTTCTCTTCTGTTTTTGGTAAGTCTGACCAGGAGTTTATCAATCTTATTAATTCTTTCAAAGAACAAGATCCTAGTTTCGTTGGTCTGTTCAACTGTTCTTTTGGTTTCTATTTTATTGATTTTTGCTCTGATCTTTATTATTTATCTTCTGCTGCATTTAAGCTTTTAGGCTTTGTTTGCTGTTTTTTCTCCAGCTCCTTTAAGGTGTAGGGTTAGCTTGTATATTTGAGATCTTTCTTTTTTCTTGAGAAAGGCTTGTATTGCTATAAACTTTCCTCTTAGGGCCGCCTTTGCTGCACCCAAAGATTTTGAACATCTATGTTTTCATTTTCATTTGTTTCCATGAATTTTTTCAATTCTTCTTTAATTTCCTGGTTGACCCATTCATTCTTTAATAGGATGCTCTTTAACTCTCATGTCTTTGAGTTCTTTCCAACTTTCCAAGTTCTTTCTAAGTTTCTTCTTGTGGTTGAGTTCTAGTTTCAAAGCATTGTGGTCCAAAAGTATGCAGGAAATGATCCCAATCTTTTGGTATCAGTTGAGACCGGATTTGTGACCCAGGATGTGATTTATTCTGAGAATGTTCCAAGTGCACTAGAGAAGAATATGTATTCTGTTGCTTTGAGATGGAATGTTCTGAATATATCTGTGATGTCCCTCTGGTCCATGTGTCATTTAAGGCCTTTATTTCCTTGTTGATCTTTTGCTTGGATGATCTGTCCATTTCAGTGAGGGGGATGTTAAAGTCCACTACTATTATTGTATTATTGTTGATGTGTTTCTTTGATTTTGTTATTAATTGGTTTATATAGTTGGCTGCTCCCATGTTAGGGGCATAGATATTTAAAATTTAGTTGGTTGAAAAAAGAATGAAAACACTTAAAAAAAGAATGTGATCAGATGGGAGACTAGAACAAAGCAATATACTGGATTTAGGGTATATTTTGGTCTGTTAGAACAAAGTGTATCCCAAAATTTTAATGAAAACCTTATATATACAAAAAAATAAGGTATTTTTAAAAATATGGTGAAGGGATAGAATATGATTATAAAAATGAAAATTAAAAAAATATTTTAAAAGAGGTATTGATAAGAGGCTGGTTAAAATAGGAAAGAGAAAAATTCAAAAAAATAGGAAATAAACTTTTAAAAAAGTTTCTTTAATTTTTAGGGGCGCCTGGGTGGCTCAGTGGGTTAAAGCCTCTGCCTTCAGCTCAGGTCCTGATCTCAGGATCCTGGGATCAAGCCCCACGTCGGGCTCTCCGCTCAGCAGTGAGCTTGCTTCCTTTCCTCTCTCTCTGCCTGCCTCTCTGCCTACTTGTGATCTCTGTCTGTCAAATAAATAAATACAAATCTTAAAAAAAAAAAAGTTTAACTTTGAAAGACTAAAGAATCATGGGAGAAAAGCCATGAATTCTATGTGTTATATTCCCTTGGCACTGGGGTTTTATAGTTCTCATTCATCGGTAAAGTTGATCTTGGCTGGATGTTCTTGCCTAATTTCTGGGGGAAAGGCCTGTTGCAGTCTCAAGTGTCTTTGCCGGAGGTGGAATTTCACTGCCCTTGTCAGGGACCAGGCTAAATAATCTACCTGGGTTTGCTCTCAGGAGCTTTTGTTTCCTGAATGCTTTCTGTAGAGCTTTGGAGGATGGGAATGAAAATGGCAGCCTCCCAATCTCCATCTCCATAGAAGCCGAGAGCTTGGGGCCCCACTTCTGCATGAGCCCTCAGAGAAAAGCAGTCAATAACTCCCGTCTCCCTGGTCTCCGGCCGCACTCCAAGCTCACCCAGCCTGTGACTGAACATTTCTGTCTTGGGCACACAGCCCTGTTTGGAGTCTCCAAACTCAGCAAATTCCTGCAGCGTGCTCCTGCACTGCTCCTCCGGTGGAGAAAAGCAGGAGTCTTCCTGGATCTGCCACTTGTGGGGTCCCTGCTCAAAGAGTAGTAACCTGAATGTGCCTGAGATCACAGTTTATGGTAACCCCCCAGCTGAGAGCCCCTCCTGGGCTCTGTCTTTGCAGCCAGCTTCCCCGCTCTGTTACCTGGGAGTTTTGCCACACTGAGACACCCCTGGTCTTTCTGTGATCCCGAGAGTCCTGAGACCACACTGTCCCAGCAAGGATTACACACAGACACACACACACACACACACACACACACACACACACACACACACCACTTAGCCACTGGAGCAATGTTCTTTTGTGGAGATGACTTCTAAAATTTTTTATTTTTGCTCTGCTGCTCTGTCCTTTGGCAGGAGCCAGCTCATGAAGGCTCTCTCCCCTGGCATTTTATCTTTCTGTATGTTGCCTCAGATTCATGTCTCTGCACCTCCTACCTTTCAGTAAGTTGTCACTTTTCTGTTTATAGAATTGCTGCTTTTCTTTTCTTTGATCTCCTGTTGAGTTTGTAGGTGTTCAGAATGGTTTGTTAACTATCTAGCTGAATTCCAGGGACCAGATAAAATTTAAGTCTCCTATTCCTCCACCATCTTGCTCTGGGTTTTATTCTTTTATCCAATATGATAATATTAGTAATTGAAATTTGTGGTCCACATATTTAATTAACAGTTCTTCATTTGGGTTCATATTTATTCTTTTACTAATTGTTTTCCATGTGATCAAGCATTTTTCTTTTTTGTTTTCTTTTGAATTTTATGGTTCATTTTACTCTTACCCTAGTTATACATTGTTATACTAGAAATTATAATATGTATCATCAACTTGTTATGCTATTTATTAATCTATGTACTCTTTTACTAGAGATTACAACATGTACCTGTGACTAATTCTAGAATGTTAGGACATTGTCATTCCATTTGCCTACTTCTGTTTTTTGATTATTTTAATTTTACATATGTTAAACCATACTGGGATTATTATTACTTGATACTGCCAGTATTCAGTGTATATTTATATCTACCTTCATGTCCACCCTTTGATCATTTCTACAATTCCATATTTTTCTTTGGAATTTTTTTGAAATTGCCTGAAGAACTCCTTTCAGTATTTTCTTTAGTGTCTATTTCTTGGTAATAATTTCTGTTTTTTGTCTGTGGAAAAATTTCATCTTTTTTACTTAAAGGTTTATCTCTCCATTTGATAGAGAGAGAGCACAAGCAAGGGGGAGCAGCAGGTAGAGGGAGAGAGAGAAGCAGGCTCCCTGCTGAGCAGAGAGCCCCATGTGAGGGTTGATTCCAGGACCCTAGAGTTGTGACGAGCCAAAGGTAGACACTCAACTGACTGAGCCAAATTTAATCTTCAGATTTGAAAGGTATTTTCTTTAGATGTAGAATTCTAGAATTGGCTGTTATAGCACTTTAAAAATGTTATTCTGTATCTTCAGGCTTCCATCATTTTTTGAGATGTTCATAAGACTTACAGCAATACCTTTTTTTTTTTCTCCTATTAACAAAGGTTTTCCTTTCTGGTTTTTAGCAGTGTTGGTGTGATTAATTTCCCTAGGTTTTTTGTTTGTTTGTTTTTATTTTTATTTTGTTTGAGGTTCCTGAATTTTCTGAAAATAAGGTGGTACCTTTCATAAGTTTTAGAAGATTCTTAGAAGATAATGATCTTTTCACATTTTGATTCTGGCCATTTTCTTTTTCCTCTTCTGGTATTCCAATCATGTGTTATATTAGACTTCTATAGGTATCTCTTACACTCTAGATGCTTTTTACATTAATTTTTTTTCCTCTGTCCTTTAGTTTGGATATTTCTGTTTGCTTGACTTCGAGTTTACTAGTTTTGTCTTCTGCTCTGTTTCATCTGCTCTGAAACACATCTAATAATTTCTAAATTACAGATCTTTTGTCCCCTTGAATGCTTACAGCTGATTCATCTGTTGAAATTCTTAATTTTTACCCTCCTTTCCTCTATTGTCTTGGATACATTAATTTTATATTAAGGTAATCATCAGTGAATTCCAATATTTGGGTTATCTGAGGCTTTTTTTTTCTTCCTCTTCTTTTTTTTTTTTTCCTTTGTTTTTTTGTTCAGGTATGTCTTATGTTATGTCTTATGGCATGCCTAATAAATATTACTGAAATCCGGATATTTTGTTTAAAAAAGTTATTCTCGGGCGCCTGGGTGGCTCAGTGGGTTAAGCCACTGCCTTTGGCTCAGGTCATGATCTCAATCAGAGTCCTGGGATCGAGTCCCGCATCAGGCTTTCTTCTCAGCAGGGAGCCTGCTTCCCTCTCTCTCTCTCTCTGCCTGCCTCTCTGCCTACTTGTGATCTCTCTTTGTCAAATAAATAAATAAATAATCTTAAAAAAAAAAGTTATTCTCTACAGAGGGTTCATTCTCTCCTACACTATGCAGACAGTGATGGCTGATTGCCTTAATCTAATTGGTGACTATGCTAACTCATGGCTGAAGTGTGGTTTGGAAGAGATTCATTTCATCTCTTTCCTGCCCTTGGCCTTCCAGGTGTTTTAACCAGGAGCTTGATTATGTTTTTTTGATGGCTCTTCTTCTGGCATGAACTGAATGCTAATCTTTGACACATGAGAATGCCAAAAATGTTGCTTCACTTTTCAGTGTCTTTGCCACATAGGCCTAAGAATTCTGTAAATGCCCTGATGGAAAAACTGATTTTGTAATCCAACATTCCAGGTCTCCATTAAAAGCTCTGCTATAGGGACGCCTGGCTCAGTTGGTTAAGCAGCTGCCTTCGGCTCAGGTCAGGATCCCAGCGTCCTGGGATCGAGTCCCACATCGGGCTCCTTGCTCGGCAGGGAGCCTGCTCCTCCCTCTGCCTCTGCCTGCCACTCTGTCTGCCTGTGCTCGCTTCCTCTCTCTCTAACTAATAAATAAATAAAATCTTAAAAAAAAAAAATAAAAGCTCTGCTATAGCAGCCTGGAGTTGCTAAACTTCTTCTTTTGTTAGAATTGGCAGATGCCTCCAAGGTAAAATTTGCTGCTAATATTAGCTTACTCTTTTAATGTTCTGCCCTCTGGAGTCTTAGTCCTTCCATTTCTTTTTACCTTAGCAGATCTCATTTGTTTTCATATAAATGGTTTCTGTATGGTATCTAGTTTACTTTGTTCTCAGAGGGAACACTCGTTGGCTATCAATTTATGTCAGTGAGGGTGATCACCTATCCCAGTTTGCCCAGCTGTTCCAGTTTAGCACTGTAGATACTCCATCCCAGGAAACTCTCCATTTGCTGGCAAACTGAGACAGTTGGTCATCCTAATTCTAAGCTATCCAGAAACAGAAGTTAGTAATTTTTTTTTTTTAAGATTTTATTTATTTACTTGACAGACAGAGATCACAGTAGGCAGAGAGGGAGGCAGAGAGAGAGGGGAAGTAGGCTCCCCGCTGAGCAGAGAGCCCGATGCGGGGCTCGATCCCAGGACCCTGGGATCATGACCTGAGCCGAAGGCAGAGGCTTTAACCCACTGAGCCACCCCGGCGCCCCGAAGTTAGTAATTTTTTAAAAAATATTTTATTTATTTATTTGACAGACAGAGATCACAGGCAGGCACAGAGGCAGGCAGAGAGAGTGGAGGGGAAGCAGGCTCCCTGCCGAGCAGGGAGCCTGATGGGGGGCTCAATCCCAGGACACTGGGATCATGACCTAAGCTGAAGGCAGATGCTTTAACTCACTGAGCCACCCAGGCACCCCAGAAGTTAGTAAATTTAACTTAGTATGAAACTAATATGTAAGAAGGTACTTTAAATAAGATTCATGTGAGAGAGACTACTTTTCACACTGAGGTTTTTTGTTAAATTATTTACCTTAATATTGTTATAGTCAATGTTTTCATGAATAAATGTTTCAGGAAAAAGCAAATAGTTACTGTTTAAAAATTATACCTATTAGAAATTTTTAGAAGATCATCTAATCATTATTTTGTTAGTTGTTTTAAGCAGAAAGTTGGTAAAATCATTGATTTATCTTTGAAATAGATTTTTTATTTAAATATTTTAAATGAAATAGTATTTATTTAACTGTTTCTTCCTTAGAGTTGGAGTTGTTTTATACAAACCCTAACTTTCATTTATCTCTTTTTTAGGTGTATTTTAGGACTCTAAAATGTTTTTGATCAGAAACTTTTGTGTCTAAATAAAAATTGATGCTGGCCAGTGTATCCTGTGTTAAAGCAGTGGACTCAGTGCTCTTAGGACTTCATAGCTACTGAGCACCACAGAAAAGTGAGACAGGGGGACACTGTGCTTTTGAGACTGAGTAGTTGTATTCACTATCCTCAAGAGCTAATTTGTTTCATTTGTAGATGCTCTATCTTGATTTACTGATATTTAAAGATTGGAAAAATAATTTGTCTACTTAATAATGCTACAAAGGCAGATGTTTTTTATTAATGCAGGCATAGGTTTTAAAAGGCTATTGAATATCCTGTACATGATTCAAGTTTGGGCAATAAATTACCTGCCTTGTGATAGTTCTCATGCTGTCTTAAGTTGTATTTCAGGTTATATTTTTAATTGTTATTTTATATTCATGTCTGGTTTTGCCCATAGAATAGAAGCTCTTCTAGGGCAAGAGCCTCTAATTATTTAATCCCTCAAAGTCCACATACAGATTTTTATTTAATTCCTAAAAGAACTGTTTTTTCAATGGTCCGGTCTTGATGGAGATGTAGTTTCAATTCTTTTGGTTACATATATCCAGATATACATCTTTATGTATATTATAACCTTACCAAACTCCAAAAATAATCCAAAGGCTAGAACTTTGCTGCTTGTTTTAAGAAATATCAATGATCATCTCAATTCTTCCATTAACTACACTTAAGCAAAGTAGCTTCAGTTTCACCCTCTATAAAATTAAGGATTGAAGGCAGTAGTTTCTAACATTCCTTCTAGATCTTCAAAAATAAAAATAAAAAATAGACTGGTTTCTGAGAAAGGTAATATAGAAAACATTCTATTTGGATGTATCAGAGCCTTAACCCACATTGTCTGAAGTCCACGAACCACTATGATTACACTTCTGAGCTCCCTAATAGCTCTAATTTCATTTGCATAAAAGCTGAAAAGAGAGAAACTTTATTGGTAACTTTTCTTAAATCTGTTGCATTTAGTTGTTTTTCCTATGTTCTCTTCATTTCTAATTTTTCCCCTGTGATTTTCTTTAGTAATTGTACTGAAAACAAGTCACAGTTAAGATTCATACTCTTCTTGATTTATCTAATGCTACATATAATGAGGAGAGGAAAACTGTTAGAAGATAGATATTGTTTCAAAGGGATAGCTTGGTGAGGTTGGGATGGTTTTGCCCTGTATACTTAATTTTATTATTAAAAACCTTTGTAGTTAACACAGAAATTTATTTTAATAGATAAATGTCTTATGTCTGTTAGGTCTCAATGTGAGGATTCTTTGTGGACACACAGGCACTAAAATCTCTTTCCTTAATGAATAACAGCACTACCTGAAGACAGTATTCTGCTAAATAAAGAGTATTTGGGATGTGTATGTTGACTTCATAACAACTAGACCAGCTGGGGAAATGTTTATGTTCATATTGGAGGGATTTCATCAGCTACCATCTATAATGGGTGGAGTGTGAAAACCACCATGAATTAAATTAAGTGGTTCAAGTGCTGTATTTGGGTTGCAGAGTTTTGCTTGACACACATAGTTTTGGTGTTTTTAATTGAATTAATTACATTTTAAAATTAAATTTCACCTGCAAATTTAACTTCTGGATTTTTAAAAAATTAGACAATATGGAAATAATACATCCATAATCAATGGTCCTAAATATTAGCTTCATTCAGATGACAGCATTCTTTTTTCACTCCACTTAATCAGGTCTGCTTTACTTGTTTATGTTAACTCTGCACCTCTGTAAGCATTTGAGTTCACAGTCTATTTGAAAACTTAAAAATTGGCATTTTTCTTGACATTCCTGGCCAATTTTAGTGGCATGCCCTAGCCATGAATCAGTTATGGTATCTCTTTCTCAGTATGGTATTTTCCAAAATTTTCTCAAGTTGTTGGTAGCAATTAGCTTGTACCACTGGCTCCAAGTCTTGTTCTAAGTCCAGTGGTAGCAACCAGGTCCTTAAAGACTCTGGTATCTGGCAACAGATTAGGGCAAAGTGTTTGAATCTATAAAGCATATCTCCCCCATCAACCTTATCCCACCTATTTAAAAGTAACTCAAGTTCAAGATTTCTTGTATCTATGTAAGTTGGATTAAAATTCATGTCCAATTTGCAATTTCCTAAGGGAGTTTCTTAGACTTCCTGTATATGTTGCACAGGTAATAGTGCTATACAGGATTTGCTTCTTTGTATATTCAGCACCAAAAGGAATCTTCTCCAGTTGTACTCATGTCAGTAATGTCTTTTTCCTTTATGATGCTGTACCAGGAACCAAAATAGCACAGAGTTAGATATCTTGTACTCAATCCGTTGCATCCTGACTCCCAAGAATTTGATAGGTATGGTGAAAATGCATTCTAGTCTTAGTTCTGTAGCACCTCTTAGTGTCATCTGGTACTAAATCTGAGATCTAGAATCCTAGAGGGTAGCCCTGCAAAATGTGCTACTGTGGCTACATCAGTTGGGCACTCAGTTATACATTTGCTGAATGGATAAGTAATGGAAATCACTTAAAATTGATTAGCCTGGTCTTTGCTGTGTCACTTTCAAGAAAACAGAAACCTGTTTTCAAAGGTTTTGAAGAATAATGCAGATAAGACATCTTCCATTATTCATCCATTAAAGGCACAGTATAGGGTTTTCTATAGCATTTCACCCAGAAAGCTTCTAAAAATTTTCTTGAGATAGATTTTCCTTTCCCTTTTAATGAAATCGGCTACAAATTTTTGCTGCTTTCACCCCCAGAGTAGTGTCAGCACCATTTTTCACTCTCAGTGTTAACTCTTCTTCTCCTGCATGGAACTTTCAGATATCCTGATTCTTGTGATCATGTGACCCTCCATGTTTGGTGCTGTCCCCACATCCCAGTCCATTTTAAATGTAATTTTCCAGTCAAGGTTGCTTTTCTCTTCAAAATCTGCTCTTGTGAATGGGTGAAGAAAATTGTTTATTATATGTCAAAGAAAACTTGAATGAGAGAAATTTGTTTCTTGTTTCTCTCCAACTCTTTTTCACCCACCCAACCAGAACTGAGAGTCATTAAGGAGAATTGCTGAACTAGTATGGGACATATAAAGTAAATTTAATACCCAGGCAAATCATGAGTGAATAAAACCAGGTCAGTAGACACCCCATCTGCATGATGGTAAAGGTATTTAGTTCTTACTAGAATCCTATAAAATAGATGTTATTTATAATTATTCACTTAAATTACAAACCAGGAAACAGATTCAGAGAGAAGTAACTTGATATTCTCATAATCATGTGCAAAATTGCCTGTGGCTGGCAATTTTCATGTAGACAAAAAAACTGCATTTGCCACTGTTTCTGTGCTCTAAATGAACATAAATTAATGTCTATAAGATATTCATACATCGTCTAGACAAACATTCCCACTGACCAACTCTTTTTGTGCCCCAGATTCATCAATACTGGTGTTATGCTGAAGTTTTCATTATCCTCATTCATTCATTTAGCAGATATTTATTGGGTTTTATCTATGAGTTAGACACAGCCAAAATGACTTTTGAACTATAACCTACAGTATAAAAAGGCCTAGAGAAGATCTGGTAAGAGAGTTCCAACACAAAGCACAAAGACCCCAAAGAGGAAATAAACCTAATATATTGAAGGAATAGAAAGAAAGTCAGCCTTAGAGCATGCTGAAGAAGATGTGAATTAGGACACATAATGTGTAACCTCAGAACTATAGTAAGGATTTTTGAAGTTTATCCTGAGTGGGAAAGGAGGACATTCGAATGTTCTGAGTAGGGAAGTTATGTGACCATAATTTACCTTTCTAAAAGGTTCCTTTTGTATTCTTTTCTTTTCTTTCTTTTTTTTTTTTTTTTAACTTTTCAAGGGTTACAATATAATTTGGAGACAAAAGTCCAGATTGGACAGTAGGGAGTCTGGTTCCAGAGTATATGCTCTTAACCACTACATGTTACCTCTTTTTTTTTTTTTAATTTAAACATATAATGTAACCCCACCATCCTCTCCCAACACCCCACCCCGACACCCTCAGTTTGTTTTATGACATTAAGAGTCTCTTTTGGTTTGTCTCCCTCCCGATCCCATCTTGTTTCATTTATTCTTTTCCTATGCCCTTTACCCCCACACCCGTTGCATCTCCACTTCCTCATATCAGGGAGATCATGATAGTTGTCTTTCTCCGATTGACTGATTTCGCTAAGCATAATACCCTCTAGTTCCATCCATGTCGTCGCAAATGGCAAGATCTCATTTCTTTTGATGGCTGCATAGTATTCCATTGTGTGTGTGTGTATGTATATATATACATATATATGTGTGTGTGTGTGTATATATATATATATATATATATATATATATATATATATATATACCACATCTTCTTTATCCATTCGTCTGTTGATGGACACCTAGGTTCTTTCCATAACTTGGCTGTTGTGGACATTGCTGCTATAAACATTTGGGTACACGTGCCCCTTCGGATCACTACATTTGTATCTTTAGAGTAAATACCCAGTAGTGCAATTGCTGGGTCATAAGGTAGCTCTATTTTCAATTTATTGAGGAACCTCCATGCTATTTTCCAGAGTGGTTGCACCAGCTTGCATTCCCACCAACAATGTAGGAGGGTTCCCCTTTCTCCACATCCTCGCCAGCATCTGTCATTTCCTGACTTGTTCATTTTAGCCATTCTGACTGGTATGAGGTGGTATCTCATTGTGGTTTTGATTTGTATTTCTCTGATGCTGAGTGATGTGGAGCACTTTTTCATGTGTCTGTTGGCCTTCTGGATGTCTTCTTTGCAGAAATGTCTGTTCACATCCTCTGCCCATTTCTTGATTGGATTATTTGTCTTTGGGTGTTGAGTTTGCTAAGCTCTTTGTAGATTTTGGATCCTAGCCCTTTATCTGATAGGTCATTTGCAAATATCTTCTCCCATTCTGTCAGTTGTCCTTTGGTTTTGTTGACTGTTTCCTTTGCTGTGCAAAAGCTTTTGATCTTGGTGAAGTCCCAATAGTTCATTTTTGCCCTTGCTTCCCTTGCCTTTGGCGTTGTTCCTAAGAAGAAGTTGCTGTGGCTGAGGTTGAAGAGGTTGCTGCCTGTGTTCTCCTCAAGGATTTTGATGGGTTCCTTTCTCACATTAAGGTCCTTCATCCATTTTGAATCTATTTTTGTGTGTGGTGTAAGGAAATGGTCCAATTTCATTTTTCTGCATGTTGCTGTCCAATTTTCCCAGCACCATTTGTTGAAAAGGCTGTCTTTTTTCCATTGGATATTCTTTCCCGCTTTGTCGAAGATTAATTGACCATAGAGTTGAGGGTCTATTTCTGGGCTCTCTATTCTGTTCCATTGATCTATGTGTCTGATTTTGTGCCAGTACCATACTATCTTGATGATGACAGCTTTGTAATAGAGCTTGAAGTCTGGAACTGTGATGCCTCCAACTTTGGCATTCTTTTTCAATATTCCTTTGGCTATTCGATGTCTTTTCTGGTTCCATATAAATTTGAGGAATATTTGTTCCATTTCTTTGAAAAAATTGGATGGGATTTTGATAGGCATTGCATTAAATGTGTAGATAGCTTTAGGTAGCATAGACATTTTCACAATATTTATTCTTCCAATCCATGAGCATGGAACATTTTTCCATTTCTTTGTGTCCTCCTCAATTTCTTTCATGAGTACTTTATAGTTTTCTGAGTATAGATTCCTTGCCTCTTTGGTTAGGTTTATTCCTAGGTATCTTATGGTTTTGGGTGTAATTGTAAATGGGATTGACTCCTTAATTTCTCTTTCTTCTGTCTTGTTGTTGGTGTAAAGAAATGCAACTGATTTTTGTGCATTGATTTTATATCCTGACACTTTACTGAATTCCTGTAAAAGCTATAGCAGTTTTGGAGTGGAGCCTTTTGGGTTTTCCACATATAGTATCATATCATCTGCAAAGAGTGATAGTTTGACTTCTTCTTTGCCAATTTGGATGCCTTTAATTTCTTTTTGTTGTCTGATTGCTGAGGCTAGGACTTCTTAGTACTATGTTGAATAGTAGTGGTGATAACGGACATCCCTGCTGTGTTCCTGACCTTAACGGGAAAGCTCTGTTTTTCTCCATTGAGAATGATACTTGCCGTGGGTTTTTCATAGATGGCTTTGATAATATTGAGGTATGTGCCTTCTATCCCTACACTTTGAAGAGTTTTGATCAGGAAGGGATGCTGTACTTTCTCAAGTGCTTTTTCAGCATCTATTGAGAGTATCATATGGTTCTTGTTCTCTCTTTTGTTAATGTATTGTATCACATTGATTGATTTGTGGATTTTGAACCAACCCTGCTGCCCTGGAATAAATCCCACTTGGTCGTGGTGAATAATCCTTTTAATGTTCTGTTGGATCCTATTGGCTAGTATTTTGGTGAGAATTTTCGCATCTATGTTCATCAAGGATATTGGTCTGTAATTCCCTTATTTGATGGGATCCTTGTCTGATTTGGGGATCAAGGTGATGCTGGCCTCATAAAATGAGTTTGGAAGTTTTCCTTCCATTTCTATTTTTTGGAACAGTTTCAGGAGAAGAGGAATTAATTCTTCTTTAAATGTTTGGTAGAATTCCCCTGGGAAGCCATCTGGCCCTGGGCTTTTGTTTGTTTGGAGATTTTTGATGACTGTTTCAATCTCCTTACTGGTTATGGGCCTATTCGGATTTTCTATTTCTTCCTGGTTCAGTTTTGGCTGTTTATATGTCTCTAGGAAAGCATCCATTTCTTCCAGGTTGTCAAATTTGTTGGCATAGAGTTGCTCATAATATGTTCTTATGATTGTATTTCTTTGGTGTTGTTTGTGATCTCTCCTCTTTCATTCATGATTTTATTTATTTGGATCTTTTCTCTTTTCTTTTTGATAAGTCTGGCCAGGGTTTTATCAATCTTATTAATTCTTTCAAAGAACCAGCTCCTAGTTTCATTGATTTGTTCTATTGTTTTTTTGGCTTCTATTTCATTGATTTCTGCTTTGATCTTTATTATTTCTCTTCTCCTGCTGGGTTTAGGCTTTTTTTGTTGTTCTCTCTCGAGCTCCTTTAGGTGTAGGTTTAGGTTGTGTATTTGAGACCGTTCCTGTTTCTTGAGATAGGCTTGTATCACTATGTATTTTCCTCTCAAGAATGCCTTTGCTGTGTCCCACAGATTTTGGACCGTTGTGTTTTCATTATCATTTGTTTCCATAATTCAATTCTTGTTTAATTTTCTGGTTGACCCATTCATTCTTTAGAAGGATGCTGTTGAGTCTCCATGTATTTTGGCTCTTTCCAAATTTCTTCTTGTGATTGAGTTCTAGCTTCAGAGCATTGTGTTCTGAAAATATGCAGGGAATGATCGCAATCTTTTGATACCAGTCGAGACCTGATATATGACCCAGGATGTGATCTATTCTGGAGAATGTTCCATGGGCACTAGAGAAGAATGTGTATTCTGTTGCTTTGGGATGGAATGTTCTGAATATATCTGTGATGTCCATCTGGTCCAGTGTGTCATTTAAGACCTTTATTTCCTTGTTGATCTTTTGCTTGGATGATCTGTCCATTTCAGTGAGGGGAGTGTTAAAGTCCCCTACTATTATTATTGCCAATGTATTTCTTTGATTTTGTTATTAATTGGTTTATATAGTTGGCTGCTCCCATGTTAGGGGCATAGATATTTAAAATTGTTAGATTGTCTTGTTGGACAGACCCTTGGAGTATGATATAGTGTCCTTCCTCATCTCTTATTATAGTCTTTGGCTTAGAATCTAATTGATCTGATATAAGGATTGACACCCCAGCTTTCTTCTGATGTCCATTAGCGTGGTAAATTGTTTTTCACCCCCTTACTTTCAATCTGGAGGTGTCTTCGTGTCTAAAATGAGTTTCTTGTAGGCAGCATATTGATGGGTTTTGTTTTTTTATCCATTCTGAAACCCTGTGTCTTTTGATTGGGGCACTTAGCCCATTTACGTTCGGGGTAACAACTGAGAGATATGAATTTAGTGTCATTGTATTGCCTGTAAGGTGATTGTTACTGTATATTGTCTCTGTTCCTTTCTGATCTACTACTTTTAGGTTTCTCTTTGCTTAGAGGATCCCTTTCAATATTTCTTGTAGAGCTGGTTTGGTGTTTACAAATTCTTTCAGTTTTTGTTTGTCCTGGAAGCTTTTTATCTCTCCTTCTATTTTCAATGATAACCTAGCTGGATATAGTATTCTTGGCTGCATGTTTTTCTCATTTAGTGCTCTGAATATATCATGCCAGTTCTTTTTGGCCTGGCACGTCTCTGTGGATAAGTCTGCCAGTCTAATATTTTTACCACTGTATGTTACAGACTTCTTGTCCTGGGCTGCTTTCAGGATTTTCTGTTTGTCGCTAAGACTTGTAAATTTTACTATTGGATGATGGCGTGTGGACCTATTCTTATTAATTTTGAGGGGTGTTCTCTGCATCTCCTGGATTTTGATGTTTGTTCCCTTTGCCATATTAGGGAAATTCTCTACGATAATTCTCTCCAATATACCTTCTGCTCCCCTCTCTCTTTCTTCTTTTTCTGGAATCCCAATTATTCTAATGTTGTTTTGTCTTATGGTATCACTTATCTCTCGAATTCTCCTCTCGTGTTCCAGTAGTTGTTTGCCTCTCCTTTGCTCAGCTTCTTTATTCTCTGTCATTTGGTCTTCTATATCACTAATTCTTTCTTCTGCCTCATTTATCCTAGCAGTAAAAGCCTCCATGTTTGATTGCACCTCATTAATAGCTCTTTTGATTTCAACTTGGTTAGGTTTTAGTTCTTTTATTTCTCCAGAAAGGGGTTTTGTTTCTCCAGATAGGGATATCTAATATCTTCCATGCCTTTTTCGAGCCCAGCTAGAACCTTGAGAATCATCATCCTGAATTCTAGATCTGACATATTACCAATGTCTGTATTGAATAGGTCCCTAGCCTTCGGTACTGCCTCCTGGTTTTTTTTTTTTTTTTTGTGGTGAGTTTTTCAGCCTTGTCATTTTGTCCAGACAGGAATATATGAAGGAGCCAATGAAATACTAAAAGGGTGGCAAAGACCCCAGGAAAATGTGCTTTAGCCAAATCAGAAGAGACCCCAAATCGTGGCGGGGGGGGGAGGGGTAAAAAGAAGTTCAGAAAAGAGAAAAAAATATTTTAAAAAAAGCACATAAATAAAGAAAAAGTATTAAAAAAGAAAAATATATTTATATATTAGACTGGTGACTTGAACAGGGTCACCCACTTAATTTTGGGAGTATTTTGGTCTCTTAGAAGAAACTATCTCCTAAAATTTTAAAGAATGAAAAAATATATATAAGAGTAAACACAATGAAGGGAGGGAATATGACTATAAAGATGAAAAAAATTGTTTTTTAAATTTCTAACAAAGGAGTTGATAAGGTAAGGTGGTAGGGAGAATTAAAAAAAAAGAAAGTGAAGAGAACTTGCTTGGGCTGGAGACTAGATCAAGCCCGGTGCTAGATTTAGTGTGTATTTTGATCTATTATAAGAAGTTGTACCCCAAATAGTTTAGAAGAAAAAACCCTATGTGTATACAAAGAATAAAGTTAGATACAATGAAGGATAAAATATGACTATAATAATAAAGGTTCAAAAAAGATTTTTTTAAAGAAAGTTATTAAGATAAACTAGTTAAAAACCGTTAAAAGGGAAAGGGTAAAAGTTAAAAAGAATTAGCAGAAGAGAAAAAAAAATTAACTTTGCAAGACTAAAGATTAATGGGGAGAAAGCCATGAATTCCATGCTTTGCTTTCTCTTACTCTGGAATTCCGCTATTCTCCTTGGAAAGTGAACTTGGTCTTGGCTGGATTTCTTGTTGATCTTCTGAGGGAGGGGCCTGTTGTAGTGATTTTCAAGTGTCTCTGCCCCAGGTGGGATTGCACAGCCCTTACCAGGGGCTATGCTAAGTAATCCGTTCGGGTTCGCTTTTGGGAGCTTTTGTTACCTGAACGCTTTCCATAGAATTTTGGAGGACGGGAATGAAAATGGCGGCCTCCCAATCTCCAGCCCAGAGGAGCCAAGAGCTTGGGGCTCCACTCTTCAGTGTGTTTTCAGAGAAAAGCGCTTAATAACTCCCGTCTCCCTGGCCTCTGGCTGCGCTCCGAGGTCACCCAGCCTGTGACCAAGCATCTCTGTCTCTGGCACACAGCCCCACCTGGAGTCTCCAAACCCTGCAGATCCCTGGTCTCTCCCAGGTCAGAGTCTCCCCAGATCTTGTGGGGACCCCACGCACAGAGCACCGCCTTTCATCACGGATTATGGTTCAAGGTAACCCCACATTGAGAGCTCACTCCTCGGCTCTGTCTGCAGCCGGCTTCCCTGCTCTAATACCTGTGAGCTCTGCGACATTCAGACACCCCCAATCCTTCTGTGACCCCGTGGGACCTGAGGCCATGCTGTCCCTGTGAGGTCTTCACCCTGGTTTAGCCTCTGGAGTGATGTCCCTCCGTGGAGCAGACTTTTAAAAGTCCTGATTTTATGCTCCGGTGCTCTGCCGCTTGGCGGGAGCCGGCCTCTCCCCCCCGTTGTCTATCTTCCCTTCACTTTGGATTCACTTCTCCGCTGGTCCTACCTTTCAAAAAATGGTTGACTTTCTGTTTCTAGAATTGTTGCCCTTCTTCTCTTCGATCTCCTTTTGGATCTGGAGGTTTTCGGAATGGTTTGATAAGCTATCTAGCTGATTTGCTGCCTAATGTCATCTCAGCCTGCTACTTTTCTGCCATCCTCATTTCTGATTCTGGGTAGAGAAGAAACAGGAACAAGGGTCAGGAAGATATCAGGAAGCTATTATAATAGTTCATGATGATGATGGTGATCTGGATTAGGTACAAGTGGTGTAATTGCTGAGAAGCTGGATGCTCTCATCTCTCACTGTTTTGTCCATCTTGTCTTTGCTTCCACATATTGCCTTTATCTTTCCAATTCAGGGCAGCAGTTGGTAAGTGCCTCTCTGGGGCCTCACAGCTCTTCACTTTTGCCTCAAGCCCTCTTTTCTTTCCTACTTTACTTCCTCACCTTTTGTTTCTTGCCCATTTCCTCATTTTTTTCCCCATCCCAGTCCTTCTGATTTTTCCTTTTATCTCTCTCACTCTTCATTACTTTTGCTTTGTACCTTCTTGGTGGCTTTCACATCTTGAATCAATGCTTGGGACCTAGGCGAACATGTGTGCTAGGCACTCCACCTTGCTTCTGAGACAAAATGAGCATCTTTCAAGGTCAACATATTCCAGACTTAGGATTCCAACTATCTGCATGTTTGTATTTATTGGTACATTAGTAATAGGCCACTCTTGTTATTCCTATCATTGATATTCAGAAGTAGTAACTCAGTAGTCAGTCAGATATCCCACTAATAGTATTTGATTTGACCTCAGGGGTTGGGGACAGCTAAGAGAGGAGACCAGAGTAGATATTGCAGCTGAGGTCTTGGAACTGGGCATTTTTTGCAAATGTCCACTGTCAGAATTTATATAGCTAATTCTATCATACAAATCATGTTTTTAGCTTTATTAAAGTATTAAATATTCTTTTAAGGCAAACTGAAGGACACAATACTTTCTCTTAATCATAGGAATTGGCAGCAGGGAAGTATTTATTTACATGGTGAGTAAAGTGCTATTGACTGATAAAATGAGAGAAGAGTACAGAGTGCCTTGTGCTGATGGAGTGCTTCTTTGTATCCAGGATGGGGCTATAGTTTGGTGTACTCGTTCTCATTTTGGCAAAGCCCCCATAAGATTAATTATTCTATATGCACAGTTCAGCCTATGTGCAAACATAGGTAAGGTAGGGGTGATCTGTTTTTGTAAGTGAAAGAACTATATCAATTAATTAATTAAATTTTATCTTTAGATTCTAGGATTTGAAGAGAGAACTAAGATAAATGATTCAGTGTCTTTTCCCTAGGAATGTGCAGAAAGGGAGATATGTGAATTGGGAGAGCAGAAGAGCTTTGACCCAGACTTCTATTCATAAAGAGCCTCACATTTATATCACTATTTTTTGACTAAAGTTATATTGATGGTTACAGAGATACAATTTAAGGAAAAGGAGGTATCTTTTTTGGAAACATGTATCCCTGATGAATTGTTCACTGCTTTACATATGTCTCAGTTTATCTTCTCCCCAGCCTCCTTTTGTAAAAAAAAAAAAAAAAAAAAAAAAAAAAAGTTCAGAGTTAATTCCTACATATTTGAGCTAGTTTAAACCTTAGTAAAACACAGTAGCAGGCAAGTGGTATCACTGTCTACTTAATTTTTAAGATGTGGCTCTTAATAAACTATTCTTTTGTAATATATGGAGATGGGGGAGGAGGAAGAAACAGACCAATAATAGCTTCTGCAGCATTGCTAAACTCAGGTTGAAGAAGATGACAGTTAAGGACCTCACCAGATATTTCAGGCAGTGTGAGTCTGTTGTACCACAAAATTGGGACTGTTAAGAACTTTTCTCAAAAACACTTATACTTTTTAAGAGAAGTACTTTAAATTTTGATTTGTTTTGCATAAGTAAACCACATGCTAACACACCACTCAGTTTAAGAGTACTATCCAAACATCACAAAGTCAGTTCCAAATTCCAGACAATTTCCAGTCCCTCTGTCAGAAAGCAAATAACAACAAAAGACTTACTCCAAACATAAGTCAACCAGAACCTTGGAGATCCTTCATAGCAACTTGCTTTGTACAATAACTCCAGGAAATTTTATGAATAACCCACAGAGAGGAGCATATAACCCCATAATACTCCAAACATATTGCCCAAAGTATACATGATGACAAGGTAAACATTTGCTTAAGAGCTCCTTCAAAGGGAGAAGTGGTATGAAAACCAGGGGAAACTCTCCCATCTTTGAAACCTCAAATTAGCTATAGTGTTAACTGTACCCAGCATCTTTAGGGTCTGAGCACTGCAAATTACATCATCTTTTGGTTTAAAGAAGACAAATTTACCTTTTCCACCAAAATACACCTAATTGTTAACCTATTGGAATGAAGGTAGGAGTATGTGTGCATAGATTATAGGAGCTATTTTTTCTGCTTCTTTTGTATTTGGTGTGTAAGCATTTATCTGCTGGCTGGTAGTGACTCCATACCTGGATACTATTATTTATACATTCCTTTAGTACTTTCTTGCTGAAACGCACATGACGATCAATCACTTGTGGAGTTTTTCAGCATGGATGCAATTCACAGTAATTGTTCAGGTGCCATAAAACCATGGTACACTGACTTCATTTTAGTAGTTTTATGCTTAGCTATAATCCCACATACAAGGGCCATTAAAGTTAAAATGTCCCTTGAGTTTCTTTCTAACATTAAGTTTATTTCAATCACTACAGATGGAAACAAAACAAAAAAAATGTACTGGTCTTAAACATCATCCCTGAGTAAAGTAAAGCTATAATGATAAGATATTCCATCATAGTGTTTAAGGACTCCTTTTTTTTTTTTTTAAGATTTTATCTATTTATTTGACAGAGATCACAAGCAGGCAGAGCTGCAGGCAGAGAGAGAGAGAGGAAGGGAAGCAGGATCCCTGCTGAGCAGAGAGCCCGATGCGGGGCTCAATCCCAGGACCCTGGGATCATGACCTGAGCCGAAGGCAGCAGCTTTAACCCACTGAACCACCCAGACGCCCCTTAAGGACTCCTTCTTGCCATGATATATTGCCCAGTGCATATTGGGTGCATAAAACGTGGAATAGTAATCTTAATGTTGAAAATATGAACCTAAAGTCCAGAAGAAGGTCAGAGCTGTGTCTACACAAGATCCATAGAATGTGGAATGTCAGACCTATCTATATGACAGTTTGAAAATATTATTCCTGATTCTCACAGTTACACTCCTCAGAGGAAAAGGAAATCCATCTCATGTTCTTTATGGAAAACTTTTGTATAAGTCTGAATAAAGAAGAAGCAGAAGAGGTTAGCTACTAGCATTAAAATTAGCTACTAGCATTAAAAGTGGAACAACATTGTATATAGAAACTTAAAGAACTTGATTTGATATTAAATACAGAAGGAAACATTTGACATTATTTTGTTGTATCAGTGAATTTTTTTGGTAGACAAATAATTGACACTTTAGTGTTTGACCTTTTTATGCGGGTTACATCCTGTTTTAACTCTTATTGAGATAAAAAAATAAAGTTAATGCTGAAAAATGAATTGGTTATCATAACTAATAAATCCACTCAATAAGCATAGACACAGCACCAGCTTTGTACCAACTTCTCCTTGTCTGGTACATGGATTGTAAAAGTAAGAGACAGTCTCTATCTCCAAGGAGCTCCAAGTGCAAGAAATGGTGCAGGTTCCCATACACCCAAGAAACAGTTTTGTTGGAAAATTTTAAGATTAAATTTTAAACTATGAGGTTGCTTTTCTCTTATATAATGTGGTCCTTCATGGAAAATGGGTAAGTTTAGTGGAGGAACACTAGAGGAGATTTTACTAATATTTGGGCCTGAGGTCTACATAATACATGCCTTGGAAACAAAAGAAAGACACTAGCCTCCAGTGCTGTCAGGTTAGCTTTTTAGGTGAATTTAATGCTCTTGATTTTTATTATGCTGCTCTGCTTCTCCTGAAACCTACACTGGTTTATTCCAACCAATGTGGTCTGAACTCCATCCAACATTTTGCTAATATTTATCAGTGCTAAACTCAGTATTGCTTGATAAGTCAAATTTGTTGCAAATCACTTCCAGTTGTACAAATACATTATTTACTCATAACTGGTAAAAGCTCCATGCTGTCATTAAATGAGTTGACATATTCATGTAATTACCTAGGCTAGGAATCTGGTTAATCACGATTATTCTGGAGCAAGAAAAAGTAAAAGAATTAAAGTATAATTCTGTGAAAACTATAATCTTTGACAGTTATAAAAGTAGACATTTTTCAAAACTGTTTTGTTTTATTATAACTTTAAAAATTTGTTTCTTTTTATAAAGTCCCTATAAGTTGTCCAAAGTTTGGATGGATGTATTTAAATATTTCAATCAAAGCTTGGCAGCGAATGAACTGAGCCTAGTTTTATTACCAGTTCCAAATGACCCACCCTTTAGATTGAGTTCATGGGTTATGCCACCAACCCCTAAGTCATGGGTGTAGTGATTCATCACCAAGGGAAATGCTTGTGGCACAGCTCCAACAGAGACTGGTAGTTGATTTAAGCTTGGGAGCAGAGGCAGGGAAGAAGCCAAAGTCTAAGCTGGAGCTGGAATAAGGCTGTCATAGTACTGAAACACATCCTCCCATATTCACTGGGCTGTTCTCAAATTGTGTATTGAATTGAAAGTAACAAGACCTCAGATTTGGTACTGATTTAATCCTGAAACATACCTATGAGCTTGGTGATGAGCAGTGGCCCTGCTATTGTCCCTAATGCTGGTGGTCATGGCAGAAGGGGCTCCCTCTGCTTTAGGTTGAGCTGTCACAAAAGTCATGGAAAGAACTGATGTAAAGTTGGTGAATTCTACTCTGGCATGTGACTCTTGTCTCAGGTGTCTCCTTGGGGACATGGGCAGGGGGCGCTCCCACTGTCTTAAATCTACCTGATTACATAGTAGGCACAAAATATTTTGCTAATAAGGATTTATTAAGCTCCTATTATGCACCAAGTATGGTGTATCTAGTATACAGGAAGTATAGTAGTGGCCTCTACAGATGTGATACCTGTATCATGAATTTGAAATATGGGTTTGTTGGACTTACTACCTTTCTAAGTTTAATTTGTTTTATTAGTTCATTCTGACATAATGATAACAATAACATGGAAACCTTTAGGAGTCACTATTTTTTTTTCTTTAAGCTTTTTTATTTAAACATATAATGTAACCCCACCACCCTCTCCCAACCCCCCTCCCCCCTACCCCCCTCAGTTTGTTTTATGACATTAAGAGTCTCTTTTGGTTTGTTAGGAGTCACTATTTGTAGACATATTAACTCTCTATATATTATCTTAGAACCTTTTAGTAGCATCTGAGTCACTTCTGTTGCTAGCAGTACCACCCTTGGGCAGAGGAGCCTCACACATCTTTAGAGATCTCCTTGATGACTGGATATCCCAAACATACACATGTAATATATTAAAGTACATGTGAGCACCTCTGTTACTAATGATCCAGTGTCCAGTCCTGACAGAGCTTAAGCTTCCTGAACCTGAAACCTTAGGAACCTTAAACATCCTGAACATCCACTGTCAAGACTAACATTCAGGCCCCAGGGAAAGGCTTTTCCACTCCCCCTGCCGCCACCCCTCCGCCCTGCTTCTCCCCCTCCCCCCCACCCCGTGTTCTTGAAACAAAAGGTAACTGTATGTAAATGTGGTGAGTTTGTGGATTATACTGCTGTTCTTTGAAGACAGATATGGCTTCAGTGTGTGGGAAAGATTTTTTCCCCCAGCTTTATAGAGATATAATTATAACATTGCATAAGGTATACAACACGTTGATTTGATGAACTTATATATTGCATTATGATTATTACTGTATGTAGTATTAGGTAACACCTCTATCACACATTCAAGTGGAAGGAACATTTAGGTAATTAGATAAATGATTACATCTTAGATAGCATGAGTGAAATAAATTCTTGTTAACCAGTAGTATATAACTTATATATATTTACCAGTAGAATATAAAATATATATATATTCTTTGGGCTTTTGTGTTTCAGTTTGAATCTGGGGGTACTCACAGATTACCATGGTATTTACATTTGCGTGAGGCAGTTGAAAAGAATTATGCAATATTTTTCAATTTATATTTCACTTAAATTTCTGTATATGCATACATATCATATGCCTAAAGCATATCAGATATAATTAAATTGATGCTGTGTTATAATTGCTAATAGTTTCTTTTTTATTAAAATATTTAATAAAATATTGAATACATTTAATTACATTTTCAAAAAAATTTTAGCTTTTAAATGTATTTAAAATTTTGATATGAGATATAATTTGTACGTTTCCCCTCATTTCAGTAGATGTTGAATACTTTAGAAGAATATTTTTTGATAATAGGTATGTAAGATAATATTTTTATTTTTAATATTACCTTAACATTTTCATAAAAATGTTCACATTTTGTACACATTTATGATTGCCTTTAATTTTAAATTCTTAAGTGAATACTTTCAGAATAACATAGACTATAAATAGAGTAATAGAATAAAGTAATATATTTTGCTGAAATGAAGGTAAGAAAAATGATTTTTAAGAAGTTTATGAATTTTATAGTTTTATTACTCAGTCCACTCAGACCACTTTTATAACAATAACACTTTTTAAAAATAAATTTTTATTTATTGATTTGCCAGAGAGAGAGAGAGAGAGAGAGCACAAGAAGAGAGAGCAGCAAGCAGAGGGAGAGGCAGGTTCCCCACTGAGCAAGGAGCCTAAAGCAGGACATGATCCCAGGACTCTGGGATCATGACTTGAGTTGAAGGCAGATACTTAACTGACTGAGCCACCGAGTCATCGCAGCAGTAATACTTCTTAAATTTAATTGTTATTTTGCTGAATTTAAGTCATATATGAAAAAGCATAGCTTTACACATTTATCTTCATTATGAAGTTGTATTTGTCAGAGTAGGAAGATAGAATATATTTTTATTTAAAAATTGCCTTGATTTATAACTTTTGAATAAATGGAATATAGTATGTTCACCTCTATTTGTATTCTTGCCCCAGGGCTCTCAAATGTTAGGGTTCACCAGGATGGCTTGTTAATTGGTATAGACCTCACTATAGAATTTCAAAGTTACAATATTTTCTTTTTTTACGAATTATTGCAAAATTGAAATGATTTAAACAAGTGTCTTTCAAGGGCTTACTTTATTTTTTTAGCTGGTTTTATAATTCCTCGTTCTGATAGCTACCACTCAGGGGACTATCTCTTTAGTCTTCTTGTGTGGCAGGAGCTCTGTAAGAGTTGCAGGGGTTATTGTGGGTGCAGAAATTGTGTCCTCTGCACCTCCTCCACCATTGCATCTGAACTTTTCTCTTGACTTGCTCTGTTCTGTTGATTTTGCTGCAAGATCTTTTCCTTTGATTTGACTTTTGTATTATGATGTCTTTTGGCAGTTGGCCAAATTTTTAATTTGGCGTCACTTCAAAATGTTGCATTTGGTACCATCTCCATCACACTTATCCCCTTATAGACCTTCCCAGCCCATCCTTCCTATCTCTACCCATTTCCCATATTGGGAATGAGGAGAAGAGATAGTTTTGTAAGTAAGCTAACCTTTCATATAACCAAATTCATTTGATAATTCCTAAAATCCATAAATCAAGAAATTGTAATATAAATACATTTTTTTTAAAAACAGGGTTTTATTAGATGTAAAAGTGGTTACACCTGGGGAGTGGGATTCAGTGTTAGAAGGCATGTTTTATCATTTTATTTTATTTTTAAAAGATTTTATTCATGAGAGAGAGAGCATGAATGGGGGGAGGAGTGAGTGAGGGCGGAGAGCAGAAGGAAAAGCATACTTCTGCTGATCAGGGAACTGTATGTGGGACTTGATCCCAGGACCCCAGGATCATGACCAGAGCTGAAGGCAGTCGCTTAACCAACTGAGCCACCCAGGCGCCCAGTCTTACACGCTTTAATAATAAGAGCTCAAATCCAGTCTGTGGGATCAGGTATGAAACAAAGATTTTCTTCTACCCTGCTTGTGATATCTGCTTTAATCAGATTGTTTTACTGTCTCCCAGTTATAAAATAAACATCTAGTGTATATCAGTGGAGGGAGAAAATCCCCATGAAGTGAATGATGTCAAAGTTGTCAATATACTGCAATGCCTTATCCTCTCAAAGTAGCAGTGGCTATTTGAATTAAAGCAGCATAGGCCTTGACTACTTCACCATATTAGATTCCGTCCTCAGAACGTAATGTCTTCAGTTCCTTTAATCAATTTCCACTGTTCTTTGAATCCATTCCTGTATACTATACTTTGTGTCAGTGTATGCACACTCTTGGGTCCATGCTTCACAGATGGGCAATATCTTTAAACAGGTTAGTGCTTATATTTTTAAGTCTATTGAATAATTAGTGTACACTAGAGAAAAATCTCCAAATTGACTTTTCCTTTTGGTTTAAAACAATTTGTTCTTTTATTCAACACCTCCCTTTCCCCCCACTTAGCTTTTTCTAGGTAGACACTAGGGGTACAAAGATGAATAAAACACAGCTTTGATACTAGAAGAACTCCTAGTCTAGAAATAATTGCATTTCATCTTGATAAGTATTACAGTTGTATATAAGTAAAATGTGGGAACACAAAAGTGGGAAGATTAAAAAATGAGATTAAAAATGAGATTAAAAAATTAAATCTTTTAATTTTTAAAATTAAATTTTTAAAAAATCTTTTAAAAAGATTTAGTTTTTAAATCTTTTTAAAATTAAATTTTAAAAAATTAAGAAAGATTAAAAATGAGATTCTCCACTTGAATGGAGCAGACTCTTTGGAATTCAGTCTATTTCATAATAGTATTAAATATAATTATTTTAAAAATAAGTATAATTTACTACAGATAAATTATATCTTTTTAAATGACTAAGTGATTTATTTAGAGGTAAACTGAGTTAAGGAATTTAGTATCTAGTGAAAAAGTAAGTCTAGACTATGAATTCTTTTTTTTTTAAAGATTTTATTTATTTATTTGACAGAAATCACAAGTAGGCAGAGAGGCAGGCAGAGAGAGAGAGAGAAGGAAGCAGGCTCCTTGCTGAGCAGAGAGCCCAACACAGGACTCGATCCCAGGACCCTGAGATCATGACCTGAGCCGAAGGCAGAGGCTTTAACCCACTGAGCCACCCAGGCGCCCCTAGACTATGAATTCTTAATTTTAATTATGAATTAGATAACTAAGAAAGTCATTTTCTAGTTTTCCTTCTTTATAAATACATTCTAAGTCTTTCTACTGAGATCCTATCTTTTTTTTTTTTTTTTGGTACTAGCTCCCAGTGAACTGTACCAGTTCACCGACATGAAATCTATGTATCTCCAGACCAGGCCACAATCTGGTTCCTCTCCCAAATAAATCACAGTGAAAAAAGTGAAATTTGAAGTGTGAAAAAATTGTTGGAGGAATAAAATAAATATAAATTTGATGTTTTATATGCAGTTGTCTTAATTTTGGAAATTATATACAAATTCTACAAGGGAGGATTGTTTTCTTTTTTTACTAAAAAAACTATCATAACTTTTCTATCTTCACATAAAATAAGTATTTTCAAAGACAATTAGTATACTTATCCTTCTCTAAATCAGCATCTAAAAAACAAACATGTCACTACCTGAGAATTTAAGGCTAACAGCATTATTTTATGGACAGCCGTAAAGAAGATGTGAATTAGGCAGTATCATTAATTTGTTCTAGCAAGGGGTTAAGAGTCTTTCTAAACCAATAATTAAGAGATTTTTAAACTACTCTGAGGTTTACATAAACTGCTTTGGGGTTATCAGTTATTCATCGGTATACTTGTCGAGATGCTTAGATGAGTAAATTTGATCTGGAATGATAGTTCATATATAATTCAGAATATACAATTCATATATAATTCAGAAGGGCCAGCAAAGCTCCCCATGTCCATTTTCCTAAGTGCCAACCACATGTGTTTTTCCCTTACTACTCCAATATAAGCCTGAACTAGACATTATGAAACATGTTAGCCAGACCCCTACTGACTTTTAGTAAACAGAACTGAGTGTAAATAATATTTATGACTATAGACTACTTGGCTGAACCCACCTGAAAAGACAGTTTCATTCTGCTTATACAGTGTTTCGCTATCTACAGTAGCACACATGCACATATACAAATTACACTCAGACCAAGCCAAAAGGAGAGATGAAAATGTAATTCACCAAGGAAAGAAATGTATAAAGGAAGGTGACTAAACGGAGACTTCATACAACTGTTTATTTGTCATAAAACCATCCATGAGCTAAGACATAAGCATAAGCATTAAGTGAATGACAGTTGTTTTATTGTATTTTCAACGTTTTTAGTTGTATCTTAAAAAATACCAGATGCTGTTCACATGATGCCAAACATATGGCTTTTGGCTCTGCTCTTGTGATCTGTAGTAGATTGCTATAATGTACAGGGCGGGAAAAAAACCGATTTACAGATAGCCCTGGCCTGAGTGGCTCACAGCTGGATCTAATTTCACTGAACTGATGGCCTCTTCCCTCCAGCACCTTCTATTTTATCAAATGCCACATATTGTTTTTTTTGAAGTGGTTCTTGTTGTCCTAGTGAATACCACAGATGGATAGCACACAGGACATTTGGTTGTCTGTTTTCAGATTAAGGTCAGGACCTACTGTTGTTCATGTTTGGGTGGAGGACATATTTCATGGGACTGCCCAAGAAATTTAATTGGTTTCAGCTGTCTAAGAGATAATGTATAAGACATTGCTCACTTGGTTGACATACTTAAGGCTATTATAGTCATTTAGATTCTTAGGCAGTAATATGGTTCTTCTCAAGTGTGTCTTTGTATCAGTTACTCAGCTGGCATATCACCTGGAAAGATGAAAAGGGTAATAAGGAGAATGAATAAATGCTAATAATTACTCAACTTAATTATGATTGCCTATATATTTCCCTGTCTCTCCTACTAGATTTTAAGCTTCTTGAGGGTATTAAATATGTCTTGTTTAATACTTAATAGCCTGGACGTAGCCCAGGGGCTGGTACAAAATAGGGACTTAAATATTTGTTGAATGAATAGTTGGAAGAACAAGCATTCAAAGAGTTTCTGTAGATGTAATTTTGGAGGGAGAGGATAACTAGAATATGAATGGTAATGTTGTAGATCTCATTCTGTTTCCTAATTTTTCTCTAAGCCCTATTGTTTTAAGATCCATCTTTGTTTTTCTTTTTGTATGCATTTGTCACATTTTACCTATTACTCCCTAACTGATAGATGCCAAGACTGACTCCAGCTCCCTTCTGACACAGGATAATTTCCAGGCATCTCAACTGCTGCCATGATATTGTGATATGAGACCATATGGGAGACAATTGCTATCCACACTTGCAGGTTGGGGCTGATTAAGTTTTATGTTACTGAAGCCATAGTTTCTTTCTTCTCCTTCTTCTTCTTTTCTTCTATTTTTAATGAGAGACTTTTCCATGAGGTTTCTACTTCCTTAGGTTTCATTTAGGAAACTAGGCACAGATTTCCCCAAACTACTTTTAGGTTTCTCTGTCCATTACTACCCTCGCTAATAAGTCCCCAAGGAGGATACATTTCTTTTTCTTCTCCAAAACCCACCTCATCCAACATACTCAAACTAGTTTATATTGTCAGAGCAATGAAAATTATATCTATATACTTATGCCTATAATCTTCATGGCTTAGCTTTTCAAGTTCCAAAACACCCCACTCTAGCAAATAAAAACTAGTTTTCACAGCTGTTCTTGCCTTCTTATGATCCATTATCGACAATGCAGGTAGTTGTTCTTTAAAGAAAAATTAAGCACTTTTTTTTTCAATTTATCCTTACTGTACAATACACGTAACACAATTCACCATCTTAACAATTTTTAAGTGTATAGTTCAGTGGTGTTAAATACATTCATAATGCTATAAAACCATCACCACAATCCATAACTATTTCATCTTGCAAAACTGAAACTCCATAACATTAAATAATGTCTCCATTCCACCTCTCCCAGCCCTAGGAAACACTATTCTACTTTCTGTCTTTATGATTTTTACTGTTCTAAGTACTTATATAAATGGAATCATACTCCATAAGTGGAATATGTATCTTCCTCTCTTGCACAAACATATAAGTGATATTATAAAGTATTTGTCTTTTTCTATCTTATTTCACTTAGCAGAGTGTCCTTGAGTTTCATCCATGTTGTAGCATGTATTACAATTTCCTTATTTTTTAAGGTTGAATAATATTCCAGTATTTATATATACACATGCACACACACACACACACACACACACACCATGTTTTGCTTATCTATTCATCTATTGATAGGTACTTCGGTTGCTGAATGATGCTGCTGTGCCATCTCTTTGAGACCCTGCTTTCAATTCTTTGGGGGTATATACCCCAAAGGGGAATATGGGAATATACCTCAAAGCTTGATCATACAGTTATTCTATTTTTAATTTTCTTGAGGATTGCCACGCTTTTTTTTTTTTTTTAGATCTTATTTATTTATTAGTTAGAGAGCGAGCACAGGCAGACAGAGAGGCAGGCAGAGGCAGAGGCAGAGGGAGAAGCAGGCTCCCTGCCGAGCAAGGAGCCCAATGTGGGACTTGATCCCAGGACGCTGGGATCATGACCTGAGCCGAAGGCAGCTGCTTAACCAACTGAGCCACCCAGGCGTCCCTCCACACTTTTTGATACACAAATTTTAAAAAATTTATAAAGTTTGGTTTTTTTCTCTTGTTGATTGTGCCTTTGGTGTCATATCCAAGATATTATTGCCAAATTCAGTGTTCTGAAGTTTTGCCCTATGTTTTCCTCTAAGAGTTTTATAGTTTATGTCTTACATTTAGGTCTCTGAGCCATTTTAAACTTAATTTTTGTATATGGTGTTAGCAAAGGATTCAAGTTTACATGTAGATGTCCAGTTTTCTCAGCACCACTGGTTGAAAAGTCTGTCTTTTTTTCCATCAAATGCTCTTGGCACCATTGTAAAAAATCATTTAACCAGGAGAAGATAGCAGAGTAGGAGGGCCCCAATGTCATCTTGTCCCATGGATAGAACTAGATAAAACATAACCCAGAAAATGGCCCAAAGATTGGCAGAACAGATTCTTCACAGTTGAATGTAGAGAAGAGGCCACACTGGAGAAGGTAGGAAAGGCAGAGTTGAAGTCAGGAGCCAGATGGACCCATGGGATTATCCATAGTAGGGAGGAAAATGGCAGGTGCAGAGAGCAGAGAGTACCAGACTCCCATACCAGGTACCTTAGGCATATAGGACACACACAGGGAAGATGAATCCTTATAACATTTGGCTTTGAAAACCAGAGAAGCCTAACGATCAGTGGGGCTCAACAGCTGGAACTTTAAAAATCACCAGGCTTGGTTCTGGGAGAGCTGGAAAGGTTGAGTCCTTGTCCTTAAAGAGACAGTATAACAGCCCCACTAAGATACAGCATAGACTCAGTAGTTTGAAAAAATGCATGGAGTATATAGGAAGATTTATTTCTAATCTTAGAGATTGTGCTGGAGGGGCAGAAGTCTTGGGAGACTTCTCCAAGAACAAAAGAGCTGGCAGGGGACATTTCCCTCTCCAGCCTCCCCATCCCTTGCCCAGCCTAGTTACATGACACCTGCAGGAACCAAGTGGGAACACTACACTTAGCTTGCTCCACACTGCTTGCTCTCCACCTAGCTTGCTAATGGCATGCACTGCTGCTACATTCCTTCTGCAGATCCACCCCTCCAACCCAGCCACCTTGACAGTTTTACCAGGCAACTATGGGTTCCTTCCCACTGAGAACTGGCTGTTGGTACTGTGTACCCTACCTCCACACTCTCTCAAAGATCTGCTAGAGTCCATCCAAAGTGCCAAAAGCCTGGCAGTGTGCAAGCACCTCAATAGGGGCCAGCACCACTCCAAAGTAACTCCTGCCCCAAGTAGAGGGGAGGATAGCCACAGACAACTGACCCCAGCAGTGGGCTGGGAGCAGTCATCTGTTCTGACTGCTGCCCCCACCAACCAACACAAACTTCTTAGGGGACAATACAGAGAAAGTGCCATGTAGTTTAGTGCTACTGTGTCTCTGGGGAATGCCTGATCTGACTCATCTCAAGCCCAAGGTGGCTCTAGATTGGCCTACTAACAACACAGGGACCAAATCCTGCCCACAATAGGCAAAGAGAGCCATTGCAGATGATTGGACTGAAGGCAAATGTGCTCCAGCCACAACAGTAGGATATATGCAAACACACATAGGGGACATCAACGAAGTGCAAATTTCTGGTGAACAGGGGATATTGCACTTCAGGGCATTATAGGGCCTTTTCATCATAAAGCCACTACTTTCAAGAGTGGGAGGCATAACTGGCTTTCATAATACATGGAAACAGACACCGAAAGTTAGAGAAAATGGGAAGACAGAGGAATATGTCTCAAATGAAAGAATAGGATAAACTGAAGAGAGCTGAGTGAAACAAAGATACATAATAGGACTCATAGAGAATTTAAAGTAATATAAAGATAATGGACCTGAAGAAAGAGTGTAGGATCTCAGTGAGATCCTTAACAAAGAGAAACCATAAAAAAGAATCAATCAGACATGAAGAACTTAACTAGTGTGTTAAAAATACACTAGAGGGAATAAATAGTAGACTAGAGGAAGCAGAAAAAATGGCTCAGTGACCTGGAGGATAGAGTAGTAGCAATCAAGCTGAACAAGAGAAAAGAAAAAAATAACAAGTGAACACAGAGAACTTAGTAACATTATAAAAAGTAACAACATTTGCATTTATAGGGATCCCAGAAGAAGAATAGAGAGAAAGGGAGGCAGAAATTTTATTAAAAAAAATAGTATCTGAAAACTTCCTGAATCTGGGGAAGGGAACAAATCCAGATCCAGGGGGCACAGAGAGCTCCCAACAAAATCAACCCAAGGGGGTCCACATCAAGGTAAATAGTAATTAAAAGGGCAAAAAGTAGTGATAAAGAGTTTTAAAAGCAGAAAGAGAAAAGAAAATGTTACATACAAGGGAAACCCCATAAGACTACATCTGATTTTTCAGCAGAAATTTTTCAGGCCAGAAGGGAGTCACATGATGTATTCAAAGTGATAAAAGAAAAAAAAATCTGCAGCTGAGAATATTCTATTTAGCAATATTCAGAATAGAAGGAGAGTTAAATAATTTCCCAGAAAAACAAAAGGTAAAAGAATTCATAACCACTAAACCAGCTCTACAAGAAATGTTAAAGGGGATTCTTCCAGTGGAAAGGAAGGATCATAAGTAGGAGTGAGAAAATCAGGAAGCACAAAAGCAGTAAAATGAAGCATATTCTAAAGCTCAGTCAAGGGATTCACAAAATAAAAGGATGTAAAGTATGATATCATATATCTAAAATGTTGTGAGGGGTGGGGGAAAGGAGAAAAGAATGAGTTCAAACTTAAGTGACCATCGGTTTAATATAGATTGCTATATGCATAATATGTTATGCATAAACCTAATGGTAACCACAAATCTAAAACTGGTAATAGATATGCAAAAAATAAAGAGAAAGGAATCCAAGTATATCATTAAAGAAAGTTAGCAAACTGTGAGAGAAGAGAGCAAAAGAATAAAGGAACAGAGAACTATGAAAACAACCACAAAACAAGTAACAAAATGGCAATAAGTACATACCTATCAATAATTACTTTGAATTTAATTGGACTAACTGCTCCAATCAAAAGAGATAGGGTGATGGAATGGATAGAAAAGAAGGACCCATCTATAAGCTTTCTACAAGAGAAACATTTCAACACCTAGACATATACAGATTGAAATCAAAGGGATGGAAAAGCATTTGCTATGCAAATATCACTGAAAAGAAAGCTCAGGCACCAATACATATATTGGACAAAATAGACTTTAAAGCAAAGACTAACGAGAGACAAAGAAGGACACTACATAATCATAAAAAGAGTAAACCAACAAGAAGATATAACAATTGTAAATATATAAAACAGCAAATAAAAAACATAGAAGGAGTAATTCATAGTAATACAACAACAGTAGAGATATTTAAGACTCCACTTACATCAATGGATAGGTCATCCAAAATGAAAATAAATAAGGAAACAGTGGCTTTGAATGACACATTGGACCAGATGGATCTAACAGATACATTCTGGACATTCCATCCTAAAACAGAAAAATACATACTCTTTTTAAGTGCACATGTAACATTCTCCAGAACAGACAATATGTTATGCCACAAAACAAGTCTTTAAAAATTAAAAAAGATTGAAGTCATACCATGCATCTTTTCCAAACACAGTGCTATAAAACTAGAAATTAACCAAAGAAAAAATCTGGAAAGAACACAAATACATGGAAGTTAAAAAACATGCTATTAAACAATGAATAGGTCAATCAATAAATAAAAGAGGTCATAAAATAATACATAAAAATGAAAACACAACAGTTTAAAATCTTTGGAATGCAGCAAAAGCTGTTCTAAGAGGAAAGTTTACAGTAATACAGTCCTTCAAGAAGCAAGAAAAATCTTGGGGAGGGTATGTGCTATGGTGAGTGCTGTGAAGTGTGTAAACTTGGCAATTCACAGACCTGTACTCTTGGGGCTAATAATACATTATATGTTTATAAAAAATTAAAAAAAAAAAGAAGCAAAAAAAATCTCAAATAAACAAACTAACCTTATAATAAAGGAACTAGAAAAACAAAAACAAACAAAACCCAAACCAGCAGAAGGAAGGAAATAACAATTAGAGTAGAAATAAATGAAATAGAAACTAAAAAAACAACGACAATAAAGAACTCCACAGTGGAATGGATCAATGAAACCAGGACCTGTTTTTTTGTAAAAATCAACTAAATTGATATACTTTTAGATTCAGAGAGAGAGAGAGAAGGAGAACTCAGATAAAATCTGAAATGAAAGAGGAGAAATAACAACTGACACCATGGAAATACAAAGGATTATAAAAGAATGTTATGATAAACTAAATGCCTATAAATTGGGCACCTAGAAAAAATGGATAAATTCCTAGAAATGTAATCTCTCAAAACTGAAACAGGAATACAAATTTAAACATATTGCTTACCAGCACTAAAACTGAATCTGTAATTAAAAAAACTTCCAACAACAAAATTCCAGGACCAGACAACTTCAAAGGTGAATGCTACCAAATATTTAAAGGTATATTAATATCTTTTTTCAAACTATTCCAAAACATAGACGAGGAAAAAAACTTCTAAATTCATTTTATGAGGCCAGCATTACCCTGCTACAAAAAACAGATAAAGACACTACACAAAAACAACTACAGGCCAAAATGTCTGATGAACATAGATGCTAAAATCCTCAAGAAAATATTAATAAATCAAATCCAAAAATATTTTTAAAAAATCACTCACCCTGATCAAGTGGAATTTATGCAAGTGTGGTTCAAGATTTGTAAATGAATCCAATGATACATCACATCAATAAGAGAAAGATTAAAAGCCATATGATCATTTCAGTAGATGAAGAAAAAGCATTTGACAAAGTGCAACATCCACTCATGCTAGGAACTATTAAGAAAGTGGGTTTAGAGGGAACATACCTCAACATAATAAAGGCCATATGTGAAAAACCCACAACTAACATTGTATTCAATTCTGAAAGACTGAGAGTCGTTTCATTTTTTTTTTTAAGATTTATTTATTTATTTTAGAGAGAGAGGGAGAGAGAGAGAACATGTGGTGGGGAGGGGCAGAGGCAGTAGGAGAGAGAATTTCAAGCAGACTCCATGTGGAGCACAGAGCCTGATACAAGACTCTATCTCATGACCTTGAGATCATACCCTAAGCTAAAACCAAGGGTCAGACACTTAACTAACTGTACCACCCTGGTGCCCCTGAGAGCTTTTCTCTTAAGATCAGGAATAAGACAAGGATGTCCACTCATCATTTTTATTCAACACAGTACTGGAAATCCTGACCACAGCAATCAGACAAGAAAAAGAAATAAAATGCATCTAAATTAGTAAGGAAGAAGTAAAGTTTTCACTATTTGTGGATAACATGATACTATATACAGAAAACCCTAAAGACTCCACAAAAGAACTACTAGAACTTACAAATGAATTCAGTAAAGTTGCAGGATACATAATCAATATACAGAAATCCATTGCATTTCAATACACTAAAAAAGAAATAGCATAAAGTGAAATTAAGAAAACAGTCCATTTGTAATTGCCAAAAGGGATAAAATGCCTAGGAGTAAACAACCACAGAAACTAAAGACCTATAATCTGAAAACTATAAAGCATTGATGAAAGAAATTGAAGATGACATAAACGATTGGAAAGATATTCCATGCTCATGGATTGGGAGGACAAATTCTGTTAAGATGGCCATACTACTCAAAGCAATCTACATCCCTATCAAAATGCCAACAGAAATAGAAATATTTTCATGAAAATAGAACAATCCTAAAATTTGTATAGAACTGCAAGATACCCCTAATAGCCAAAGCATTCTTGAGAAAGAAAAACAAAACTGGAGGTTTCACAATTTCAGATTTCAAGATATATTACAAAGCCGTAGTAATCAAAACAATATGATGCTAGCACAAAAATAGATGCATATATCAATGAAACATGATAGAGAGCCCAGAAATGAACCCATGATTATGTGGTCAGTTAATATATGACAAAGGAGGCAAGAATATGCAATGAGAAAAAGACAGTCTCTTCAACAAATGGTTTTGGGAAAACTAGACAGGTACATGGAAAAGAATGAAACAGGACCACTTTCTTATGCCATACATGAGAACAAACTTGAAATGGATTAAATACCTAAATGTGGGACCTAAAACAATAAAAATCCTAGATGAGATCACAAGAAGTAATATCTCTGACATTGGCCATAGCAACATTTTTCTAGATGTCTCCTGATGCAAGGGAAATAAAAGCAAAAATAAACCTTTGGAGCTACATCAAAATAAAATCTTTTGCATAGGACAGGAAACAATAGAACTAAAAGATAACCTACTGAATGGGAGAAGTTATTTGGAAATGATATATCCAATAAAGGGTTAGTATCCAAAATATATAAAGAACCTATACAACTCAATGCAAAACAAAGACCTGAATAATCCAATTAAAAAATGGACAGAAGACATGAACAGACCTTTCTCTAAAGAAGACATACAGATGACCAACAGAAACATGAAAAGACGCACAACATCATCAATCATCAGAGAAATGCAAATCAAGACCACAGTGTGATATCACCTTACTTCTATCAGAATGGCTAAAATAAAAAACATGAGAAACAAGTGTGATGAGAATGTGGAGCAAAAGGAGCACTTGTACACTGTTGGTGGGAATGCAAAACTGGTGCAGCCACTGTGAAAAACAGTATGGAGAGTCCTCAAAAAATTAAAAATAGAATATCCATATGAACCAGTAATTCCACTCCTGGGTATTTACCCTAAAATTACAAAAACACTAATTCAAAAAGTTGTATACTCCTTCTTATAGCATTATTTACAATAGCCAAATTGTAGAAGCAACACAGTGTTCGATAGATGAACAGATAAAGAAGAAGTGATATATAAAAATGGACTATTAGTCATAAAAAAGAATGAAATAGTGCCATTTGCAACAACATGAATGGACCTAGAGGGTATAACACTAAGTGTGAGACACACCAAAAAAGAACTCTTAACTATAGAGAACAAGTTGATGGTTACCAGAGAGGAGATGGGTGAAGGGAATGTATGAAATACATGAAGGGGATTAGGAGTACACTTACCATGATGAGCACTGAATAATATCTAGAATTTTTAAATCACTATATTGTACACCTGAAACTAATATAACACTGTATGTTAACTATACTGGAATTGAAAAAAGAAAAATAGTAGTGAAAATAATAAATATTAAAAAAAATCATTTGACCATATATGAGAAAGTTTATTTCTGGACTCTATTCTATTTTACTAATCTGTATATCTGTCTTTATGCCAGTACAACAATGTTTTGATTACAGTGGCTTTGTGTTAAGTTTTGAAATTAGGGGGATGCCTGGGTGGCTCAGTGGGTTAAGCCTCTGCCTTTGGCTTGGGTCGTGATCTCAGGGTCCTGGGCTCGAGCCCCGTATCAGGCTCTCTGCTCAGCAGGAGCCTGCTTCCTCTCTCTCTGCTTGTCTCTCTGCCTACTTGTGATCTCTGTCAAATAAATAAATAAATAAAAATCTTTTTAAAAAGTTTTGAAATTAGGAACAGTGAGTTTTCCAGCTTTGTTCTTTTTCAATATTATTTTGGCTATTTGAGGCCATTTGAGATTCTATATGAATTTCAGGGTGGACTTCTTTTTTTCTTTTTAAAGATTTTATTTATTTATTTGAGAGAGAGAGTGAGAGAGCATGAGAGGGGAGAAGGTCAGAGGGAGAAGCAGACTCAGACTCCCCCTGGAGCTGGGAGCCCAAGGAGGAACTTGATCCCAGGAGTCCAGGATCAAGACCTGAGCCTAAGGCAGTCGCCTAACCAACTGAGCCACCCAGTCACCCTCGGTGGGCTTTTCTATTTACTGCAAAAACATCATTGGGATTTTGGTAGAGATTGCATTGAGTCTGCAGATTGTTTTGTGTAGTATTGACATCTTAACAATATTAAATCTTTCAATCATGAACATGGGATGTGTTTCCATTTATTTATATTTTCTTTAATCTTCTTCAGCAGTGCTTTATAGTTTTCACTGCACAAGTTGTTCACCTCCTTGTTCAAGTTCAGCTGTAAGTATTTTATTCTTTTTGATGCAATTATACATTGCTTTTGTAATTTCCTTTTCAGATTGTTCATTGATAGTGTATAGAATTGCAATTGATTTTTGCATGACTTTGTATCCTGCTATTTTTCTAAATTCATTCACTTGTTTCAACAGGTTTTGGGTGGAACCTTTGGAATTTTCTAGATATAAGATCATATCTGTAAAGACAATTTTCCTTCCTTCTCAATTTTTATGCTTTTTATTTCTTTTTCTTATTGAATTTCTTTGAAGTTCTTTGGCTAGAACTCTAGTACTATGTTGAATAAAAGTGGCAAAAGTGGACATCTTTGTCTTTTTTTTTTTTATCCTTGTCTTTTTTTTTTTTTCATCTTTGTCTTGTTCCTGATCTTTCACCACTAAGTATGATGTACAGTGTGTGTTTTTCATTTATGGGTTTTATTATGTTGAGGTATTTTCTTTCTGTTCTTACTTTGTTGAATGTTTTATCATGAAAGTCTGTTGAATTATATCAAATGTGTTTTCATCATCAATTAAGAATATCCTCCCCCCATCATTCTGTTAATGTAGTGAATTACATTGATTGATTTTCATATTTGGTACCATCCTTGGATTCCAAAAATAAATCCCACTTGACTATAGTGAATAATGCTTTTAATATATTGCTGAATTTGGTTTGCTAATGGTTAGGGATTTTTGCATTGATGCTCATAAGTATATTGATCTATAATTTTCTTTTCTTGTGTCTTTGGTTTTGGTGTCATGATAATGTTGGTCTCATGGATTAATGAGAAAGTATTCCTTCCTATTCAATATTTTGAAAAAGTTTGAGAATGACTG